>BPTQ01000006.1:286309729-286335557 GCA_019973895.1 Chrysanthemum seticuspe | reverse complement strand
GACAGGTACTTGTACTGATCAACGGGGAACCGTGGGCCGTGTACCTCAATTCAACGAAAGTGATCGAAGACACTTTCGTGCGATTTGTTGCTAACTGTTGTATGCAGGTACGCCCGACGTTTGCAGCTGATCAGAATGAAGCGGTCAATCCACAGCCGCATGCTCACTTAACACATTCAACTCAAATGAAATCATGATTAGTGCATCAATGACTCTGATATTTTCACTCCATGCTTCTGCTACACTGCTGCCAATATCGTGATTCAACAAATGCTTCCGCTACTCTGATGAGAAGATATCATGATCCAGAATGTGAGCATGTCGGTCCCAAAGTCACAACATCACAAAATACCAACACCACAAAGGATGTGTCAGAGATTGTTGATAGCCGATGATCTCAAATGATGGCTCAGAATTATTATCACGTGGATCAGTAAAAGACCTCCACTTGGAATAACCAAACATGCAATGTGAAGAATCAATGACTACGAACTCAAGAGCAAAGGACTACATCAAGAATACTAGATCACTTGTTAATGTTATATCTATTTGTATTCTTTGTAATTTTGATACATGTTTGAGGTGACCTCCCTTAGGGGGAGATTGTTAGGAATTAGAAATTCCAGGTATTAAAGAGTCGGTCACCTCAAGTATATGTAATCGTTAGAAAGCTCGTAGTCATAGGTCTTTTAAGTTAAGTAGTTATTTAGTTAAGTAACACCGTGGAGGACGGACGGGTCTTTACCCACTGTATGCCTGATCCACAGCCCGTAGTGTGGCGAATTATGTAAGACTATAAATACTCTCTACCTTCCAAGGTAGAGAGTTGGAGCTCATAATAATATCTTTCACTTTCTCTCACTAATTTCCCTAAACCTCTAACTTTCTCTCTCTAAAATCCCATCTTATTCGCCACCTTGTGTTATGGTTTGATGTGTATGTGAAAAGTTATATCTTACAAAAAGAAAATGTTGAGAAAAGATGTTGATCGACTCTTGAATGATGTTATCTGTGCTGATATCCATAATATTGTGTTATTGCATTCTGTGTCATATGCATCTGATTATATCTCTGCTGATACTGTTGACTCTGTGGTAACTGTTGAGAATACTGATAATGTGCATCAGATCGAGTCTTTAAAAGCTGAAAATGAACGATTAACAAACGAGCTTTCATTTGCAAAACGTCGTCTTCAATGGTGTCAAAAAGATTGTCACAATCGTGAACTTGCTTTGCAAAACAAAATCAACCAGTTGCATTCCAAAATGTTTAATCCAAAATTCGAGCAACTGGATGATCAAAACGTGTCTTTAAAATGTCAAATGTCAAAATATGAACAAGAACTTGCAAAAGTTAAACAGGAATATGGTGTCATATTTGATTTACTTAAAAAGACGCGTGATGAAGCATCAAACGAGCTTGATCATTTTCTTCCACACACTAAGGAAGTCATGAATTTTTCGGGAAATCTTCGTTCTGAAAATCAAGAATTGGTGCACACTATCTTTAAGTTAAGAGAAATGTTAGGAAAGTATGAACAACTTCCGCCTACCATGATTAAGAGAATAGCACCAGTAACACTGAGTAATCGTGAACCTAGAATTCCTATTGCCAAATCACAAGTTGCTAATGTGCTTCCTTCTACTGAAATAGGAATAGTTGCGTCTTTTCCAAACGTCCGCACTTCACAGCCTAGGAGCACTACATCGAAGAATAGGAAGTTGCGACCTAAGAAAAGATCAATAAGGAATGCTAAAGTAGAAGAACACCCTAGGACTATGAATAAGACTCACGTTGCTTCCACTATAGATATTGCGTCTGTCAAATGTAATAGAAATAGTGATGTAACGAATGCTAAACCTCAAAGTACTTTTGATATTCAGTCTGATGCACCTTGTGTTATTTGTCGTAAGAGTATGAATTCTGATTGTCATGACAAATGTGTTGCTAAAGCTATCATCTCTCGTTTACGGAATCCTAAGAATCGGAATACCTCTAGGCCTACTAATCTTTCTAAGTCTGTGCTTGGTAAACCACCCTCTTTAGATTCTAGGAAACGCATTTCTGTCCCAATAGCTCCTGTGTCACCTCCTAAGAATGTAGTACCACCTAGTGCATTCACTAATACTAAAGCAAATACTAGTTGGAGATGGCAGAAATGGATATATAACACACTAGGATTTAAATGGATGCATAAAGTTATTGATGTGTGTATGTCTACTATAACTGCTCCAGAACCCTCTAACATTTCGGGTTCCACATCTACTTCTATTCCATCTGTGTCGTCTGTGTGTAATGCAGGTGATACAGATCATTCTCTAGATTGTTGATAGCGGATGTTCCCGACACATGACAGGCAACCTTAAACTGTTATCAAACTTTATTGCAAAGTTCATTGGCACTGTCAGATTCGGGAATGATCACTTCGCAGCTATCATGGGCTACGGAGACTATATCAATGGGAACATCGAAATTAGCAGGGTTTATTATGTGGAAGGCCTCGGTCACAATCTGTTTTCAGTAGGTCAGTTATGTGATGGAGATTTGGAGGTTGCTTTCAGGGAGAAATCTTGTTTCATTCGTGATCTACAAGGAAACGACCTTATGTCTGGCTCGCGTAACTCAAGTCTTTACACTATCTCTATGCAAGACATGGTTGCTTCATCTCCCATCTGCTTACTTTCAAAGACAACATCAACAAAATCCTGGCTATGGCACCGTCGTCTCTCACACTTAAACTTTCAAACTATAACCAATCTAGCTCGACACAAACTAGTTGAAGGTCTCCTACGATTCCGGTATTCTAAAGATCACCTTTGCTCAGCCTGTGAACAAGGGAAAAGCACTCGTGCTCATTTTCCTTCAAAGGTAGAACACAGCTCTCAGCATGTGCTTCATCTTCTTCACATGGATTTATGTGGCCCGATGAGCGTGCAAACGATCAATGGCAAACGCTACATCTTAGTAATTGTTGATGACTATTCACGATGGACTTGGGTCTACTTTCTTCGAAGCAAAGACCAAGCTCCTCAAATGATCATCACCTTTCTCACGAAAATTCAAGTTCAGCTCCGGAACACCGTCCGCCAAATCAGAACAGAAAAAGGAACTGAATTTGTTAACCAAACTCTTCGAGAATTTTATGAGAAAATGGGAATTGAGCATCAGAAATCTATTGCACGTACACCAAAACAAAACGGAGTTGTTGAAAGATGAAACCGAACGTTAGTGGAAGCTGCAAGAACAATGTTAATCAATGCTAAACTTCCAGATTACTTATGGGCAGAAGTTGTATCTACCGCATGCTATACTCAAAACCGTTCTATGATTACTAAACGCCACAACAAAACACCTTTTGAGCTTCTCCACAACCATAAACCGAATCTCAAACACTTTCATGTATTTTGATCCCTTTGCTATCCGAATAATGATCGTGATGATTTTGGAAAGCTCAAAGCCAAAGCTGACATTGGAGTCTTCATTGGATATTGTGAGAATTCTAAAGGTTACCGGATCTGGAATCGTCGTACAAAGCAGGTTATGGAAACGATTCATGCTCATTTTGATGAACTTACGGAAATGGCTTCTGAGTATAACAGCTTGGAACCCGGTCACAACCGCTTAAACTTCCCTCAAACCCCATCATCAGCTGCACAAAGCCCCCAGCTCACTCGTCAACAAATGGAAAGGTTATTTGCTCCACTGTTCACTGACGATATTGATGAACGTGCTCCAGGTGTATCCGCTGTTTCCGCTATTCAACCTGATACTACTCTTATACCTGATACACCTGCTACAACGACTACTGTTGACGAAGCACCACCAGTTGACTCCACCACAACAGTTGAACAAACCGCTTCCAACAATGATGAACCAGCTGATGATGTTCTTAATGAAGTACCCCCACCTACAGATTTTGATCCAAATGCGTTCTTTAACCCGTTTGCTAATGACACTGCTGCACCTGATGTCGCTGAATCATCAACAAACCATTTGAATCCTCAGAATATGCACAATGTATACCAACATCAACCCTCTACACATCGATGGACAAAAGACCATCCTCTGGCAAATATTATTGGCAACCCGAATCAACCAGTCGTTACGAGACAACGTCTTCACATAGATGGTGAACATTGCATTTATGCACTCACTGTCTACCAATCTGAGCCTAAAAACATTAAAGACGCAATGACAAAAGACAACTGGATTGAATCCATGCAAGAAGAACTCAACCAATTCAAACGTCTTGAAGTATGGGAACTGGTTGAAAGACCAACAGGGGTCTACGTCATTGGTCTCAAATGGATTTGGAAAAACAAATTGGATGCTGAAGGGAACGTAATCCGAAACAAGTCACGTCTAGTTGCTAAGGGTTATCGTCAGGAAGAGGGAATAGACTTTGAAGAATCTTTTGCTCCGGTTACTCGTCTTGAGGCTGTTCGGATATTTCTCGCGTTCGCGGCTCATATGAATATGACGGTCTTTCAGATGGATGTCAAAACTGCGTTTCTCAACGGACAACTGAAAGAAACGGTTTATGTCAGCCAACCAGAAGGATTCGTTGATCCCGAGTTCCCGAACCATGTCTACAAACTGAACAAAGCTCTTTATGGTCTCAAACAAGCTCCTCGGGCATGGTACGATAAGCTATCATCTTTCCTCATTGCTAATAATTTCACCAAAGGTTCGGTCGACCCTACTCTTTTTATACAATATCACGGGGCACATATCTTAATTGTTCAAATTTACGTGGATGACACCATTTTTGGGTCTACACATAAAAAGTACTCAATCGCTTTTGCAAAACTAATGAAGAAAAATTTTGAAATGTCCATGATGGGTGAACTTACGTTCTTTCTAGGACTGCAAGTTCATCAATCACCCCGTGGTATTTTCTTGAGTCAGTCCAAATATTCCCTTGAATTGTTAAACAAATTTAGAATGAAAACCTGTGACACTTATGCCACACCAATGACTCATACCAAGAAGCTAGACGCTGATTTACATGGGAAATTAGTAGACCCTACTAAATACCGAAGTATTATTGGGTCTCTCATGTATCTCACAGCTAGCAGACCTAATATTGTCTTTCCCGTTTATCTGTGCTCCCGTTATCAGTCAAGACCAACTAAAACCCACCTCTCTAAGGCTAAAAGAATCCTCCGATACATCAAGGGAACCATTAACTTGGGGATCTGGTATCCGAAGGTTTCTGGTTTTGAACTAACCGCTTTTTCAGATTCTGATCACGCAGGATGTTTAGATTCACGAAAAAGTACTTCAAGAGCACTACAATTTCTTGGTGATAAACTGGTGTCCTGGCAATCGAAGAAGCAGGATTGTACATCGCTGTCATCAACCGAAGCAGAATATGTAGCCATGTCCGCGTATTGTGCTCAAGTCATCTGGATGAGAGCACAACTCAAAGACTATGGTTACGTATTTGACAGAATCCCGATGTACTGCGACAATCGGAGTGCCATTGCGATCTCGTGCAACTCAGTTCAGCACTCGAAATCAAAGCACATCGATCTTCGCTATCATTTCATCAAGGATCATGTGGAACAGGGTACAGTTGAATTATACTTCGTGTGTACAGAATGCCAATTGGCAGATCTACTCACCAAAGCCTTGCCTCCCGCTAGGTTTAATGAGTTGGTCCACCGGATTGGTATGAGGTGTTTGACTCAAGAGGAAATAGATGATCTCTTAAAACAGTCTTAAAAACCTGTCAAACACCAAAATCTCTTTTGTAAATAAATTTTCAAAAACAAAATACAAAAATATAAAACCTGATAAAACAACAAAAATATTCTTCTATCAACATGGCAAGTACATCTCTTCCTTCAACACTCAAATCTTTCAAAATTCAGTATTTTTTCTGATCAAGTGTTGAGGGGGAGAAAAGATATATTTAACTGTTTCATATAATCACTGTACTTGCATGTTACCTTATCCCGGTTGTTTCTTTAATAATGGTGGTCACATTTCTGGTTTCTAACACTCCTCCGACTAAAATTTATAACCTTTCATTATTTCTTAAGTCGAGGGGGAGTGTCGTCAAAGTTATTTCCAAATATTCTTCGTTTGGTAACCAAAAGGGAAGTTAAATGGCTTTGGATGAAAATGGAAAAGGTGGAGGGACTAAAACTGCCAAAAGCCTAAAGTTATTTTTATAAAACTTCTCCACCTAACTTTCACTTCACATTTATTACACACAACTAACTCATCCTACGCCTAAGAATCGTTCAACAAATCCGTGTTTTGGATCATAATTTTGTAAGTGGTTTAATGCTTCTTACATGTTTTCAGACAATGCTTTTGATTTTTACATCAATCCAACGGTCAAAATGGTGTATATGCTTGATTATGTGTTCTACGCATATGCGTATGAACACATGATTAAGATTGTGTGTTTGTGGTTAAAAAGATAGTGTCAAAACGTTTCTATTACATCAATGATATCATTTTTATCCTCAAAATGCACCCAGATACACGAATTGATGGATTTTGGTAATTAGGGTTTATGCGTGGGTTTGGGTGTTTTCATATGTGAATGTTTTTAGTGTTAAAGATTGTTGTATAAGGTTGTTTTCAAGTTGAATTAATCATATCTATGCCCATAAACTACCCAGAAACATTTATGATTCATAAATTGAAATTTAGGGTTTATGTTCATACGGTTTGGGTATTTTTGATTCATGACTTGTTTAATGTTAAAACTTGGATAAAGCAACTCTATAGGCTTCCTAGACTTACCAGAAAAACTTTGGTGCAAATCCTATGGCTAAATCTCATATGCGTAATTCATGAACGTTAGGGTTTAGTCTTACGCGTAAGACTTTTTACGCGTAAATTGTCTGATAAGTTTTCATGCCATGATCTGTTTTATAATGAATGAATGTGTCAATATTAATGTTATGATGATTTTATTTCAGGTTTACATCACGTAATAATCAGAATCAAGGTTATTGAACATCTACGCATAAGGATTACCTTACGCGTAGAAGGTTATGCGTAAGAGTAATCTTACGCGTAGCGTCTACGCATAAGGTTCTACAATGGGACTACGCGTATCCTGTGAAGGATATGCGTAAACAGTGACCTCTACGCATAAGGTCTACTCTTACGAGTAAGCCTTACGCATAAGGTTTTTATACGCCTACGCGTAAGCTCTACGCATAAGGTTCCCTGTTCCTACGTGTAATATTACTTACGCGTAAGTCAGGATCCTACGCATAAGCTTTCGTCTACGCGTATACCACTCCTGTTTACGCATAACTTTTCCACTTCTACGCCTAAGCCTTGATTGACCTTAATTATGAATTGTTACGCGTGCAAACTTGTAAATAAACAAATCATAACGTCACGAAACCAAAAATGTCACTAATAAACTTAAACGTTTAATATGTTGTGTTAAATAAGTGATAACATAAACTTTAAAACTTAAAGTTAACTAACTCACGAAACTTATCACGACGTCATTGGACTATTGAACAAACAAGTGACTTTGGACTCGTAATTATCATTGACATTGCACATTCAATAATTAGACAATAAAACCTTCTGTTGACTAACATTATGTCTTTCGATATGTTGGTTATTTTGGCTAATGTTATTTCAGATCAAGACATGGCTGCTCAAATGAATGTGGATGCACCAGATGTTCTCACAATGGCCGATATCTTCCCTAATGGCTATCCGAGGAAGATTGGAAAGAACAACCTTCGGGTTGACTTTGATACCCTCACCTACTCTGAATCTTCCTATTTGATAGCTATGGATATTCTCAAGAATCATCCCTACCAGAACATGCTCTCACATTCTGCTACAGTACCGGAGATCTACATTCAACAGTTCTGGAACTCAATGCAGAGGATCAAAAGTCAAAGTGCAGTGACAGTGACGCTCAATCACAAACAAGTCACCATCACACATGCAGACTTACGGACTGTTCTTCTCATCCCTGACATCGAGCCAACCGACTTCTATGTCACACCTGCTGAAGAGACAGTTTTGCAATTCTTGATTGATATTGGCTATGATGAAGCGTCAGGAATTATCACTAAGCATTCTCATGTGGAGCTTAAGAACATTCCTCAACCGTGGAGAACACTCTACATCATCATTACCAAATCTGTCTCTGGTCGTGATAGTGGCTATGAGCATCCCAAGCTCATGGAACTGCAAATCTTTTGGTCATTAATCAACATGAAGCACATCGAATTGGAAGCTCTGATATGGGATGACATGATGTCATTTCTCAAAAAGCTTGGCTCAAAGATTCCCTATGTCAGATACACTAAACTGTTGATCCAGAGAGCACTTGGACTTCATCCTGATATTCCCAAGAGACTCAATGACCCCGACAATCACGACATGTTGACTGAGCCTATTTTAACTATTAGAATCAAGGAATTGTCAACAATGAAACAGGGTGCTGTGTTACCTGATCACCTTCTGTCTAACGAAATCAAAAAGCTCGAGACATACAAAAGGTATCTAGTTTCAGTGAAAGAAGGAAAAGTTGGTCATCTTGATGAGAAACCTTCTGGGACACCTACACGGAGAACCAGAAGAGGGAGTGCAGGGAGTGCTGCAAGCACTAAGAGTCAGAGGAAGTTCCCCAAGAGGAATCCTCCTCGTAAAAGGAATGTTCCTTCTAAGGAAGCTGTTCCTATTCCCATTCCAAAGCTTGAACCACAAAGAAAGCTAGTGGACGAAAGCTCTGAAGATACACAATCAGACGAAGAGGTCTTCCACTCTGAATCTGCCACCGAAACACCTCCTTCAGTAGCAAAACCTCCCAGTCCTCCAGCTATCCAAGGAAAAGGGAAGACTCCAGTACTTGTACCTTATGAAGAAAGCTCAAGCTCATATGAAGAGCAACTGGATACATCCTACAGGAAGAAGTTCAAATTTGTTAGACTCCAAGAAGTTGCGGAGAAATTTGCCAAAGATCAAATTGGTGGCCCCAGAGGGTCAAGTGGTGAAGTTCAACCTACACCAGATCCTGATGCGGTTAATCGACCCGATAAGGGAACTGGTGCCACAACTCTTGAGCAACAACAAAAGCAACAGGAGGAGTCTATTAAGTTTGACATTGAGGAACCTGATACTGAGAAGTCTGAGAAAGATAAAGCTGATGAAGAAGCTAAGTCTGGAAATGATGAAGAGGTTGATTATGAAAAATTTCTTCTTGACAGTCCCGTACGGTCTAAGGAGAAAACTTCTGAACCATCAAAGGACCCGGAGTCTCCTCACATCTCATCTTCATCGGATTCATCTTCTCATTCCTCACCACCACCATCAAAAAGATCAACCAAATCAACATCCAAATCAGTGAAGAAGCCAACTCGATCTTGGATTTCTCATACTCATAAAAGAATTGTGAATGCTGTCAAACAAATCAGAAAGAAAGACATGCTCTACAGGAAGATGAATTTCTACGCTGATCAGATACAGTACCTTCATGACAAGAATGACGAGATGAAAGTTGAAAGGGAGTATGTACAGAAGCTCATGAAAGATGATCTTCAAGGGAAAATGGACGAAATGATCAAAGGGTACACTCATCAGTACCTTCTTGACATTGTTCCTAAAGTTACAAAGGAGTTGTTCACCAAACAACTCTATCCGAATCTACTTCATCTGGCCAAGCAGACTATGAAATCAACACCGATGCACGTAAACATCAATCCAGTTGATCCCATAATATTCTCAGATGCTGAGTTAGTTGACCGGCTGGTAACTTAAATGTCCAAACGATCGGCAACACTTGCCTCTCACGAAGGTAAATTGCTTGAAGCATTGCTGGAATATCAACTCAAATCAGCATGCCGAGAAGAAGCTGAAAGGCCAAAGCGTCCACGCGACGATGAAGATAAGGATCAGGATAAGAATGAAGAGAATAAACGCTCGAAGAATTCTGGTGAATCATCTTCTATGCAACCTCTACCCAAACGGATTCCAGCACAACAAAGGTCTCCTCCTCGTTCTTCTACTGAAAAACCTCAGGATTCTTCTGAGTTACCACCCGAGACTCAGAAAACCGGTGATCACTTTGAGTATACGGGTGGTGACGATGAGGAATTCCATGAGCCCCAACAACAACCCACCTCTCCCGACAAAGTTAAGAAACCAGAATCCTCATCCAGGCCTAAGAAAAAGAAGAAGCAGGCGCCCAAAGCTGACGTCGTATCATGGCTAGATGAAGATGACACAGAGGAATTTGAATGGTTTTCTACACTTGTTAATTCCACTCCCTACCCAGCTGAAGGTCAAGATCTGGTAGACGGTAATACATTGGAGCATGCTAAGTTCTTGCAGGAGAAATTCCGTGTGAAAAAGATGATGAAATTCGAGTTGAAGCGAATCAAGAATGAAGCATTTCAACTGCTCAAAGACAGCTCGGAAAGTGCTATCGAAGTTGAATATCACCTCGATAATATAGCACGAGCCATGTCTAACAAAATGGATTGGCTCAACCCAAAAGCAAACATCGACTTCACCAAACGGGACAACCCTCCGTATTACACCGACTGGTCTAAACCTCTACCGACAATTGGCCAACCAGATCAGCCTAAGATTCCATTTCGCTACTTCTTCAACAAAGACTTGGAATTTCTTCTACACGGCAGTGATGATTCAAGGAAATATGCTACATCTCTGACACTTCCGTTCCCGGCAGCCATATACTCAAACTGCATAGCCATCGAGGAAAAGGCTACCCACATGTTTTCTAACAATGTGGAATTGTATGACCGTGATACAATGTATGGGATTCACCATTGGCCGGAACGCCGACGAATATACTACAGAAGCTGCCAAGTTCAGAAGTCTCAAAATGAAGTGTTCAGTACTAAAGGAATCGTTGCTGTCAAACATGTTGATCTTTCGTCTAAATGGGACTACACTTTTCTCAAGAATATCATGGTCAAAATACAAGACGAAAGAGATTATGCATTCAGTGAAGCGGACTTTTAGAATTTGTCTCTCAATGAAATTGAAGATCTGTATCTTGCCAAAGTACAGGGACGCATGAGACAATTTTCGACTGTAGTACAACGTGAATACATCAAGTCCTTGTTAATATTCATCAGAAGCATAGTCATATAGGAACGTGTAGAAGATCTCCAGCTTGCAGTTGAATCTTATCATACCCGTGTCAACTTCACTCCACCTCAACTAGATCTTCCCGACATCAACCAGCTTCCATAATACACACTCGTCAGCAAACCATTCGGCGTCGTTTATCGCAGTGAACTTCAACGAAATTGCTTGATGGCGTGTAGAGATCTTCACAAGTTTGGGTATCACACTTTGAAGAAGGTTAGGGACGGTTTGGCTTATCGGTTGAAGGCAATATATGAAGGCATAGGGTCTCAAAAGCGATGGAACTCTCAGGACAGAAGGGATGTGCAGAGGATCATCAAAATGTTTGATGAAAGGGTGTATCGAAGGGATCAATTCAGAACATTGGAAAGCTTTGTTGGTGGTCGACCCAGGATTAACATCACCGGCTATCAACGCCCTGTTCGCACTCCTGGCAACATCACAGGACTTCCTGGTACCCCTTGAACTGCTTCTATTTCATAATATTTTTGATGTGTGATTATATATGTCGATGGCTTGTGCACACATATCAGTGTACAACCCGTTCTTGTCAAGAAAGGACCATGTGGTACGTTTTAGTGCCACAATCCTTATAAAAGGAGTGAAAGCTTCTTACTTTTGAGTAAAACCTATCAAACCTTTCATTTTTCAAGGTTTTTCTCAAAAGAACAAGTACTTCCCCGTATGATTTTCAAAACCTCAACCGTTTATACACTTGTTGAGGGGGAGTATTTGAATTAAAACTTTGTTCACAAATTGTTCACAGTGGTCATCTTCCCGCAACACTCGAAATGGTCATATTTATTCTCAACTTTTCAAAAATAACATTTTATATGCCATTTTTGAGGGGGAGAAAATTATATGATAAGAAATATGTTGTGTAAATGCAAATGAATCTTTGTGCTATAGACTTAACCAAAGAATTGACGGTACATAACTGTTAGTAACTCGAAAAGACTTGTCCAGGACGGGTAATAATTTCAAGCTAGTTCGCTAGTGATGTAAACGTGTCTCGCAAAGGACTTGTCCGAGTAGAAAGTACCATTCAAGAAACTCTTGGTAGACATGAACTCTGACGGGTTTGACAACCTTTCGAGGTTTGTCTACACCTTTAAAGTAGTTATTAGAGCTAGTTGTCACCTAAAAGCTGACAATGTAACTCTTTAACTATGTAACGTAACCGTGTCTCGCGGGGGATTGTCTATCTTGAGTTGATCAATTCATAAAGTGCGCGCTATTTCCTCACTGTGCAGATTTCCGTAAAAAATCTTTAGCACATGTGGAGGGGGAGTATTTCTGAAAATCTAAAACTCTTGAAGTGTTCAAACATGTTTTTCATTCACAAATGCTTCGAGAGATTTTCATCAAAAATGGTTTTATGGCAATGGAGTTATAAGGTGATTAAGGTTAGGAATAACCGTCCTATGATCCGCCAGAGCCGGAGGGATATACCCAAGGACATCACAAATAGTTAGTACTTACAAGTCCTTAGGTATGATTATAAAAAGGAGAAAATGAGAATCGGAGAAAGAAGGAGTTGAAGAATTAAAAAGAAATGCAAAGAAAAGGGTGAAAAGAAATAGCCCTCCAAATTATTCAACTTAGGGCAGACACCGGGTTCAATTCATATGCTACTGGTTGTCACTTAGTGACACCGGTATTGAAGATTAAAAGTCGTCATGGACCCAGTGACGCATGCACTAAACCTTCTTAGCCACTCAAGTTTCTCTCAACAGAAGCTTGTTTCATTCTCACAGGGAACCCTACGTAAACTATTGGCTTTCTCTTAGAGATCGTTGGTATTGAAGAAGGAGACCCTCTCCCTAGTCTCCGCTCAGGAAAACCAAAACGCACTATTGAGTCTAGAGCCACGAGATTCATCAAAAGATCTCTTAGGTACACTTGACATTTCATCACTTGATGTTCAACAATAAGAACATCACTGGTACGTTATCGAGTCCTTCACAGATCTTAGCAATCTGTCGAGAACATTTTTGAGAGGTTCACAATTGTGATTCTCATTGATTGAATGGAAACTCCTGCCAGGGTCAACATCAAACAGCCCTGACAGCAGGTCACTTCGGTAACTCCCCGTGGATTACGCTTAGTGTGTCTCAAACGGTCTACAGTCGTGAGGTGATGCTTCGGTGTACCTCAGCGACTCATCTGAACTGTAGGTGTACTTCGGTACATCGCGTTATCTCACTTGTGGGACTCCAGTTCAGGATCGGCTTTTGTGAGAATTAAAGTGTGTTTTCACACTATGCTGTTAACACTCTCGAAGTTCAAACTTGTAAGTGCCGGAATCCGCTTATTACTAACCGTTTTCATGTTTTCTTCTTATGGAAGCTCTGGAGCGGAATGATCGTGAAGATTCTTCACATGCTCATGCCAACATCATCACTAATGGAAGTTCTATCCAAAAGCAACACAAAAGTCAGAATGATTCTTCGTCAATCCAAAGAATCTACAAAGTTAAAGACTTAAAGAACTTCATCAGTACTGTTATCCAACATTAAAGAGCGTGTGAGCATGTTGAAGAATGACGTGGAGACACTGGAGCAGCAAAGAAGACCTGAGGCAGACTTGATGCAGACAACAACAACATACTATCACTTTCATCACAAAGAACAAAGTTAAAGATGACGTCAAAGCAAAATTGTTTAAAGAAAACAATTTCTCTACACTGGGGAGATTGTTCGAATCAAGGAATTTCTTCTCACAAGAAAGAAGAATGTCAGAAGACGTCAAAGCTACTATTACATCAACGCCTTCACCGTTCATATTCATTCATCACCAACACTTAGGGGAGATTGTTGGAATCACTCCTAAACCTAAATCAAGTGTTAGTAATTCATATGTAATAGTTAGCTTAATTATGGCCTTTATGTTTGTTATTAGCCTTAAGCTTATGTAGAAGGGCCATGAGCTTAGGCCCAAGCCCATAGGAGAAAGGAAGGGACTAGGAGTGTTGCCCTAGCTTACCTCCTATAAATACTCTTGTATAACCCTCACTTGAGGGTTGGTTGTTCATTTTATTCACTCTCTTTCACTCTACGCCTAACCGTGCTACTCTTAACGTGTGTGTGTATGTTTAACGTGTTCAACCAATCTCTTCTCTTCTCTATTTCTTTCATTGTTGCTTGTGTTGTAAAACTAGTGACCTAACATAAAGAAATGGAAAAAGAATTTGATGCAATGATTGTTGAGGTTAGTGACTATGAGCGAAAACTAAAATATAATGAGATTGAGAGAAAGAACTTGCATACCTTGAATGAGAATCTTATCTCTGAATGTATTGCTCAAGATGTGTTTTACACTGCTACAAATTGTTCCATTAATGCTTCTCAATTTCATGAATTATCTGTTGCTCTGAAAGTCTCCCATGATCGTGTCATTGAGCTTGAAAAAACTAACTCTAAACTGCATAATAAGGTTGAACAGGATGATCATGATAACTTGGTAAAACAGTTTTCTAAATTGGAAGTTGAGCATCTTGCTTTGCAATTAAAATATCAACCTCTGAAAGAAAATGTTAAAACCTCAAATTTCAAGACATCCTTGGATGTTCCTGAATTTGATGCAGTTTTTGAAATTAGCAAACGTGATGAACAGATTCGAGCTCATTGTAACACGATCAGAAACTTGAAAGCCCAAATTTCTCAATTAAAGGGTGAAATCAACAATGTGACTGGCTCCCAAATGCCTCCTCCTTTAGATTCTCGGAATTCTTAAAATTTTCATCTTCAAAACTTGGTCAATGCTTTACAAAAGGAAAATGAGAGTTTTCTAGAAGAAAATGAAAAGGTTAAACGTCATTTCAATGAGTTATTTGAGTCAATAAAAGTCACTCATAATAAAAATAATGAACAAATAACTTCGTTGCAAAAGGAAATTGAGAATTTGAAGAGTCAGGTAAAAGGGAAAATGCCAATGACCAATGGGGAGAATGGTGCATCAAAGTTGCATGGTTGTCATAAATATGCTTTGTCTGTGAAATATGTTCCTCCTCATCTTAGGAATAACAAACTTGCCATTCAAACATATTTCTCATACCTTAAGGATAGTCTAGAATGTCTCCATGAGATTGTAGAAGAGGATAAGTTAGAGAAACCACTTGATAATGCAATTGGCCATGCATGCTTATATGCCAAACGATCTCAAGAACTTCTAGAATGCTTAATTACAATATGCCCTAAATCCCTAGGTGAGCAAGTCAATCCTTTGATACCCTGTTCTATGCCTAATGCCAAGCATACAAGTCATTCAATGCCCAATGTTATGAATGTCAACTTTAGTAGGCCTTCAAATAGTTCAGATCCCAGCACCTTCAGTGTTAAGAAAGTGAACCTCAGTGTGCCTTCGAATAGTTCACATCCCAGCACATCAAAACAGGAAAGGCAAAAAGTAGCAAAACCAACTAATGTTCCCGTTCCCTCTACAGGAGTAATCAGTGACATTAAAGTGAGCAGGTCAAAGTCTCAAGGCAATACAAGGAATGATAGGGCCTCGCAAGCTAAGAATGTGCATTAGAAGAAAGTAGAAGATCACCGTAGGGAGAATTTGAATAAAACGAATTGTGTTGATTCTAGTGTTAGCTCTAAGCATACTGTAATTAATGCGAATTCTACTACTTTTGGCAAAATATGTAATGATGATTGCGTGGTTTCTGTTACTAATCTTGAATGTGGTATGAATGATTTGTCTAAAGCTGTCAAATGCTCAGTTAAAACTGTTAATGTTAAAAATCAAGCTAAGAAGGCTAAAAGGCAAAAGCGAAAGAAAGTTAGAAAATAGTGGAAACCCACAGGAAGAACATTTAGTAAGATAGGTTATCAATGGATACCTTTTGGCCATAAGGTTAATCAGGCAATGCACACTAGAAAATGGATGCCTACTGGTAGAATTATTCCCTTAAGAAGTGAACATACTTTGAATAGGTCAAATACGGATACTAGCACTGCATCTATTTCTAATGTTTCCATTGCTTCTATTTCTAATATGGGTGTTTCTATTTCTGATGTGGGAGTTCCAATCACTGTTACTAACCAAATGGAACCCATACTTGCATGGGGATCCCAATTATCCAGTTATCCATTCTTGTCTGTGTTCAACTGCAGATCGTTCAAATCGTTCTGTGGTACCTGGACTCAGGCCGTTCCAAGCATATGACTGGAGACCGGTCGTGGCTCATGAACTTCGTGAGTAAATTCATCGGGACAGTTAGATTCGGGGAACGATCATTTTGGAGCTATTATAGGTTATGGAGATTATGTGGTTGGTAAAAGTTTAATTTCCAGGGTATATTATGTGGAAGGTCTTGGTCATAATTTGTTCTCTGTTGGTCAATTCTGTGATTCCTATCTAGAAGTGGCATTTAGAAAACATACTTGTTTCGTTAGAGAACTTGATGGTGTGGAATTATTAATAGGTACTCGAGGTTCAAACCTATACACCATCTCTATCGATGACATGATGAAGTCTTCTCCAATCTGGTTGCTGTCAAAGGCTTCTAAAACAAAGTATTGGTTATGGCTTCGTCGTCTCAATCACTTGAACTTTGGCACCATAAACAATCTTTCCAGAAAGGATCTTGTTAGAGGCTTACCCAGATTAAAATGAAAAAGATCATCTTTGTTCAGCTTGCCAATTGGGAAAAAGCACGAAATATGCCCACAAACCAAAACCCAGAAACTCTGTAATGGAAGTTCTTCATACCCTTCATATGGATCTGTGCGGACCAATGAGACTGCAAACGATAAATGGGAAGAAATACATTCTAGTAGTTGTGGATGACTACTCTCGATTTACTTGGGTAAAGTTTTTGAGGACTAAGGATGAAACTCCATATGTCATCATCAAACTAATCAAACAGCTTCAGGTTCGACTCAACAATACAGTCAGAATTGTTCGAACAGACAATGGCACAGAGTTTGTTAACAAAGACTTAATTCAGTTTTATGAAAGTGTTGGAATCAGTCATCAAAGAAGTGTTCCACGAACTCCTCAAGAGAATGGTGTAGTTGAAAGACGAAATCGAACTCTTGTAGAAGCCGCAAGAACAATGCTAATTTATTCAAAAGTTCCAATGTTTTTATGGGCTGAAGCCATTGCCACTGCTTGCTACACCCAAAATCGTTCCCTTATACACACCTCTAATGGAAAAACTCCATATGAATTGTTCATAAATGAAAGCCTGATCTCTCCTACCTTCGTGTGTTTGGTGCCTTGTGCTATCCAACGAATGACGGTCAAGACTTAGGAAAATTAAGAGCAAAAGCAAATATTGGAGTTTTTGTTGGTTATGCACCAAACAAGAAGGGTTACAGAATCTACAACAAAAGAACCCGAAATATCATGGAAACAATTCACGTTACATTCGATGAGCTTACCGGTCAAATGGCTCCTGGACAATCCAGTTCTGGACCCGCACTTCAAAACAGTCCCATTGGTTCATCCCTTGTACCAAATTCCTCTCCAGCAACTCCATATGTACCTCCAACTGAAGATGATTTGAAGAAATTGTTTGATCCGATGTTTGATGAACACTATGAGCCAAGTGCTAATGATCTGTCAATTCCTACAATAGAGGCTGCTCATATCCCTGTGAATGAAGTCAATCCTTCAGTCTCAATATCACTAAGTCAAGAAGCGCCTGCTACTGATCACTCTGACTCATCAATAAATCATCAATCTTCAAATGTACATCATGGAACTGTTTCTGGCATCAATGATGAAGTTAATCCCTTTGCTACTCCTGAAGATGCTCCATTTGAAAACATATTTGCTCTTGAATCATCATCAGAACCATCTTCTTCAGGAGACATCGACTCTGCTACTTCAGTCCCTCAACAACAGCCACATGAACACCTCAGAAAATGGACTCACGATCATCCATTAGACAACATCATTGAAAATCCCTCTCGTCCAGTATCCACACGGAAACAACTGGCAACCGATGCCTTATGCTGCTTCTTCAACTCCGTACTCTCTAAGATCGAACCAAAAGATGTTAAAACCGCCATGAATGAAGACAGCTGGTTCAATGCTATGCAAGAAGAAATTCATGAGTTTGATCGACTTGATGTATGGGAATTAGTGCCTGCTCCAGATTGTGCTATGATCATTGCTCTAAAATGGATCTTCAAAGTGAAACTTGATGAGCATGGTGATGTGTTAAAGAACACGGCTCGATTGGTTGCAAAAGGATACCGTCAAGAGGAGGGTATTAACTTTGAAGAATCATTTTCTCTTGTTGCTCGTATCGAGGCAATCAGAATATTCTTGGCTAATGCTGCAAGTAAGAACATGATAGTCTATCAAATGGATGTAAAGACGGCATTTCTTAATGGAGATCTTAAAGAAGTCGTCTACGTCAGCCAACCTGAAGGCTTTGTGAATCCAGAGCATCCTACTCATGTTTATCGTTTGAAGAAGGCTCTTTACGGTTTAAATCAAGCTCCAAGGGCATGGTATGATACGCTATCAAAGTTTCTTCTATCTACTAGATTCAACAAAGGAGCAGTTGATCCTACATTGTTCACCAGAAAGTCAGGCAAACATTTAATTCACGTTCAAATTTATGTTGATGATATCATTTTTGCCTCGACTGACCCCAATGAGTGTGACCATTTTTCAAAAGAAATGGGTTCTAAATTTCAAATGTCAATGATGGGACAAATGTCATTTTTCTTGGGATTACAAATTTCACAAAGTCCCGGAGGCATTTTTATAAATCAATCTAAATATGCAAATGAGATTTTAAAGAAATTTGGATTTGATTCTAGTGACCCTGTTGACACTCTCATGATTGAACGTACTAAACTAGATGAGGACCACTCAGGGATCATGGTAGACCAAACGAAATATCGTAGTATGATTGGATCCCTGATGTACCTCACAGCTAGTAGACCAGACATCTTGTTCGCTGTTTGCATGTGTGCTAGATACCAGGCTAAGCCTACAAAAAAGCACCTTGAAGCGGTTAAACGGGTCTTTCGGTATCTTCAAGGAACCATCAATATGGGACTTTGGTACCCGAAGGACACCGGTATGTCACTAACAGCCTATGCAGATGCTGATCATGCAGGATGTCAAGATACTCGTCGAAGTACGTCTGGAGGTTCTCAGTTTTTGGGTGATAAGCTAATGAGCTGGTCTTCAAAGAAGCAAATGAGTACTTCTATTTCCTCTACAGAGGCTGAATACATAGCCATGTCATCTTGTTGTGCTCAAATCCTATGGATGAGATCCCAATTATCTGACTATGGCTTTGAATTCAACAAAATCCCTCTGTATTGTGATAATAAAAGTGCTATTGCTCTCTCATGCAACAATGTACAACACTCAAGAGCAAAGCACATCGACATTTGACATCATTTCATTAGAGAGCAAGTTGAAAACGGTGTGGTGGAACTATACTTTGTGAGGACTGAATACCAGTTAGCAGACATCTTCACCAAAGCTCTTCCTAGAGAACGTTTTGAATTTATTCTTCCACGACTTGGTCTTAAAAGCCTTCAACCAGAAACACTCAAACGTCTTCAAGAGGAAGAAGAGGAGTAAAAGGTTTTCCTTCATCTATCTCTTGTAAATATTTATTCGAAAAACAAAATACAAAATTATAAAACCTTCAAAAATCAAATAGAAAAATATAAAACTTTCAAAATCCATAAAAATTTTAAAAAAATCGAAAAATCTTCAAAAAATATTGTCTTTTTGTCTTGTTTTTTCTCGATTCGATAATATCTACGGTCTTGATGCTGTCATTCAAAGAATGACACGGGGCTTTAGATGTTGTTCGAATTCTTATAAAAAATAAAAAAAATCAAAAAAATAAAAAATCAAAAAATGTTTTTGGGAGAAAGAGAAACTATGGTTTATTGTCATTTCAGGCAGTAACCCGCTTTTCAAAGAAAGAAAAGAGCCATGCTTTATCTTGGTTTTCAAATCTCTTGCTCTGATTCTTTAAACAAATCCTTACTATCTAATGAAAACTTGTTGATTTGAAAAATAACTCGGACTCTATTTTTGATAATCATCTGGACTTAAAAGTTTGTCAAAATATCTATCTCTCAATCAACAACTTATGTCATTGATTGAGGGGGAGAATGATTTCAATTAAATTAAAAGGTTATTTGTCCTTCAATTGTTTTCAAAAGATTATCATGCATGTTTATTCGATGGAGTTTAAAATCTAAAAATCCGATCCTTATCAGTTAAAACGCTTTCATAATCAAGTCAAAATTCTCCTTAAAAAGCTTTCAAAATCAATTTAAATCTATGATAACGCTACACGCGTCGTTCGGGGTCAAGGAAACTTCCTTTTCTTCGAGCAAGTTTTATAACACCCTAGGCAGTGAACCTAATCGTTGTAGTGTAGTAATTAGGGTAAGCCACGGGTATTGATATCGTTCTCTAGGGGAATAGGAATGCTAGTAAGGAGTTACTACGCTAAGGTTAAGGTTGAGGAAGATTATTTTTTTATCTTTTTATATTTTATGAAATGGAAAGGTACGAATCTCGGGTATTGGATTTGGGGGGTTGGTATTTCTACCGATTCTACTATTATCTAATTATCTAAACTAAGGTTGTGGGAGTCTATGTCTAATTAATGTGTGCTCGTATGATAGTTTAAAGATGTGTTTACTTAGGTTGTACTACTCCTTAATTATCTCCTACTGATGGTTGAATTGTCACGTCCTTATTCCTAGTTGCGTTGTGTGTCTAAAGTTGTAGGGTATGCGTTTCTCCCTAACTCTTTGAACTTACCAAAGGGTCTCATCTACAAACCCACTAGGGATGATAAACTCCTACTCTAAGGCGCTCTTTGGATGGTTTAGCCTACAACTACTCAGGTAATTATATTCTAAGGTTCACAAAGATGAATCAAGCATTAAGTACACAACGAATGACCTATCGCATTACTAGATCATTAATCAACTAAGATAAGAAACAACCAATCAATATTCAATAATTAAGTTTCATACTTCCTAAGCAAACACACAAATAAATTAGCCGGACATGGAGAACATGCAAGCATACACACAAATAATCAAAGACATAATTGAATTAATGAAGTAAAGACTTATCTTGATGAAAGATAGGGTTTAAAACCCTAAAATACTGTACAAGACACCTTAGATTAGGTTTTAGGTTTTTACTCCAAAAGACTCTCCTAAAAACTGAAAAATTCGGATTCTATATATAAGATTACATATGCGACGGCGTCACCTTATGTTTCGTGACGCCGTCGTGTCGCCGTCATTAGGGTTTCGTCTTGGCCACGTTAACCTTGCGACGGCGTCACCTTATGTCCCTGACGCCGTCCTCTTCAGCTTCTGACGTCGTCTGGATTGCATCTAGGCCGTCTGAGTAGCGACGGCCTACTCTTTTACAACTGGACGTCGTCTCTTGAAAATACGAGTTTTGGGTTCTGAACCGTCACAAAAATCTTGGGACGGCGTCGCAAATAGCACCTGACGCCGTCGCCTTCTATTTTCAGCAGCTGTAAGTGTCTCGATTTTGACTTTGGCCATTTTCTTCATATATTCGCGCCTTTTCGTCCAAATAAGTGCCATTCCAGCATTTTGCCTTCAAGAGACCTAAAAAGTGAAAAGGAACGATTAAGCAATAACGGACACAAAAGTGTTCAAATAAGGGCTAAAATGACCCCTCAAAATGGTACCTTTTAAAACCTTATCAAATATCCCTACACTTGTTATTTGCTTGTCCTCAAGCAAATGTGCTTTTAGCCAATTAATTTATAAGTTAGGGGTCATGAAGCATTAATTCAAAACGGTCCACAACACATATAAGCCCCGCAAAAGTCATAACAAGCACGGAAATTACATACTAGCACCTCACATGGGGTGTTTGGATACTCACATCTCTCTCGGGTGTATATATGAAATATAACAAATAGGAAATGGAAGATAAACACTCATTAACCGGTCCTAGTACATAGATTACCATAGGCTTGAGAATAGATCAAACCTCCATCGCTTTGGCGTAAGTACCTAGGAAAGACTATCAAAGAGGTCTTTTAAAGGGTTGTAATGTTAGGCTTACGGTAGGGAAACAAAGGGTTTGGTGGAATAGGCTTTTTAGTGGTGGCAAGTCAAAAATCTCTATGTTAAATGCATATGAAGAATGGCATTGCTAAACCAAGACTCGACACTCTAAACTCTAGATAACTGAAATAAACAAACATAAATTCAAAGAAAGATGTAGGATGGTAGCCCGTATGATTTTTTTTTTTTTTTTTTCACACTCTATTTTTTTCTTTTTCTCTTTTTCTATTTTTTTTTTTCGATTTTTTTTTTTTTTTTTTTCATACACTTTTACTCTACCATCCTCTAAGATAACATCAAAATACTAGGGATTTATAGGCATATCCCTACACTTGAGTTTTTTATTACTCTAACGCTAATTTGACCCGATTTGAAAAGATCAAAACACTTGGGGTACATTATTATGTAAACAAAGGGAATTTGAATTTTTAACGTTCCCTTCCCGTCATTTCATAAACTTTAACTTTTCCCATGAATCCCAATCGTCCCAAAACTGTATACAAAGGATATGACTCGACTTAGCAACTTATGCAAGCAACTAAATAATTGAACTAAGGGTTTAGGGTGATAACAAACATTTGCACTAAAAGTGAGTGCATAAGGGGTAGGCTAAGGCGATTTGGGTGTATATTTGGGGGTGGGGTGTAAACAATGCTCTTCATTGATATTCCGGAAAAACCGAAACATCACGAGAACCGCGAAAAGGATAGGCTCTGAAGGGTTAACTAGGGGTATCGTGTACTAAAGATGAGTACAACGCAAAGGGTGTGGGGGAATTACTCAACCGATATGGAAGAAGTAATTATATTACAGGTATCAAACAAGGGTTATCCTAATGCCTCTTATCATTTAGTTATTCCTAACTACACAAGTGTAGCCTCACTTGCGATCTCGGAATGCATCACAAAACAAGTTCTAGAATCTAATATACTACCGGTTCACACTCTAAGCATTGAAGATGAATGCTTTAATTCCTACTAATCTAAGGGCGATCCTCACATTTTGGTGGAATTTAGGTGGTAAAGGGTTTTTGTGCTAGTCATGCAACTTCCTATCCATGAGACGCCTTTGTTAAGACTAATGGCCCACTCCTATATGTCATAAAAAATTTTAAATTTGGTGCCAAAATTAACCTAATAGACATTTTCTCATGGTTTATTACACAATCACAATTTGGACAAAGCAAATAGTCAAGGATAAGCATAGTTTCAAAGTTCCCGTTTTATTTTCCCTCCCTACACTTAAACTGAACATTGTCCCCAATGTTCCCCGAAAGTATCAAAGTTATGATAAAAGAAGGCAATTAAAAACGAAAGAAACTAGTACTCCCCTGATTAGCTCGGTAGGATCCGTGTAAAGTGGTGGTTAAATCCTTTTCAAGAAGAATTATTGCGTGAAAAGCTCCTTCCAATCTTATGTAACTTCTTCTTGACAAACTAAACCTGCACACTTGAAGAAAACAAACGAAACCTTCGCGTAAAATCGGCTGTAATAATATATATAAGACTCGATTTAAACTAGGATATAATGCTTGTGGAATGGATGTTTACAGAATTTCTAAGAAAATTAAGACCTGGAAAATTCCAAAAATTTATAAGTAGCTCAGAAAACGAGAAAAAAGTGATCTGATGTTTTTACTCCTTCCTGACGCCGTCAGGTTATCCAGACAAAAACTGGTCTGCGATTTTCTGAAAAAAAATTATGGAAAATTTACATCTTTAGAATCTGGAAAAATTTCTGCAAAACATCCATTATGACTCGATACAAGCATTTGACTCGAACAAACAGACATAAATATCTTTTAGTTAATTGTTATTCTCATGTTTACGTTTCTTTTGAAAACGTGTGTAATCCTCCCTACACTTATCCCTTATGTAAAATACCTTTATATGCAATTAAGACGAGGTTAAAAACAAAATAAAGCATTTTTACAAATTCAAAATGAGGATAAACAATTAATAAAAGATATATGACACTAACAAGCAAACAATTAAGCATGGGTTGCCTCCCACGAAGCGCTTTTCTTTATTTAAGAGTCTTGTAGCTAGACTCATAGTCGTGCTCCTACGTTTTCTCATTACCGCCCTCTTGACGGTTTCTAATGGGGGATTCCATGTTGTAGAAGTGCCCTAAAATGCGCTTCTCTAAGAGTTCATCCTCTCCCCAATCGGTCCTATATTCCGGTCCTAGGCTCAAGCAATCCTTATAGAATCCGAAAATCTTAGCCATAACATAATCAACACCTTTTTCCCTATCCTCATCATTCCTATAATAGACCGACAGTTTAAGTTCCTTTTCATCATTAGAGAGTGATGAAAACTTCTCAATCTTAAACGGCATTTGGTAAGCTATGCCATCGGTCTCATTCTTGAATCGCACTACTCCTAACGAGGGGTCATAGGTCATCCCGGTGCTTTCTATGAAAGGTTTTCCTAGAATAACATGGGATAAGCTAGGGTCTATGGCCGTGCTAATATCATCCACAATTATGAAGTCCGTAGGAAACGTGAAACTACCTTCATAAACGGGCAATCCCTTAATTCTTCCGAGAAAATTGCAACTAACATTAGGATCATTGGGGTCTTGCCTAGTTGGAATAGGCTTCTTCAATATCCAATTGTAATAGGTGCTAGTCATTATGTTGATTGGGGATTTGCGATCAATGTAGGCTTTTGCCACAAAAAGGTGTCCTATGACACATGGTATGTTAAGATTCCAAGGGTTCCCAAACTTGATTCGAGGACTTTTCCTAACATACATGTGACAGAGGTCACGCACTAAGTGAGGGTGGCGAGATAGTTCTTCTTCCGTAGGAAATTTGTTGAAATAGTCAATGTCTACTTCATCTACTTCCTCGGGTATTTCCTCATCCACAAGTGTATAGTCCTCTTCGTCATTTGTTTCATTAGGTTCAACTAAGGCGATGGTATTGACGAATTGGACATGCTTAGTTAGCTTGCTTGGATCCTTAATCTCTATACCTGAAGGCTCGGGAGTTGAGATAGCACTAACCTTCTTATCACTATTAGTTATGGCTTTCAAAAGGTTGTCTATTTTCCTATCCATCTCGGCTTGTTGATGGTTAAAGCGGTCCGAGAGCTTAGCCATTTGGGTTTCTTGGGATGCAACTAGGTTTTGCAACATCCCTTCGATGTTTTGTTGGTTAGGACCGTTAGGTGGGGGCCATGAGAAATCATTAGAGGTGAATTCTTTGGTTTGTCCCCAGTAGAAGTCGGGCTTGTTTTTCCATGCTTTACGGGTTTCATTGAAATTCCTAGGTCCGGGTGTTGTAGGGAATCTTCCTCCCGCTCCATTAATACGCGAGGATGCGTAGTCAACAGAAGCGTGTTCGGGGGATCGGGTGCTAGTGCGCGTGTTATGAGGATTACAAAACGGCTCGCACGAGGAAGAAACTTTGTTCACATGGTGTGAAGACTTAGGATTTTCGTAGGAACTCATGAGGAATTTAACTTGATCTTCAAGTTCGATCATCCTACGGTCGGAAGGTTGTGAGTTGATGGAAGGCAAGGAGATTGCCTTGACGGTTTTGGGTAGCTCACGGGGGTCATCCTAACTTTCGTTGTCATAGAGGGCGAGGTCCTCTATTATTTCCCATGATTCTTCTGCGGTGAGATTAC
>BPTQ01000006.1:286201372-286306699 GCA_019973895.1 Chrysanthemum seticuspe | reverse complement strand
GGATTAATGATGTGATGTTGCTAATCCAAGTGACGGATCCCACAATATTTTGAACGAGCTTCTTTTCCTTCAAAGGAACTGGGGCTTGCTGCGCACATCGCAATAGTTCAAAAACCGCGGCGACGGCCCCTTATCTTATCGATCAATCATCAGGTGGAGCAAATCCAAGAAACGAACTAAGGATAGTTCATTAAAAAAAGAGTAAAAATCGAAGGAGAATCAGATAGGGGGAAGAAGCACTGGAAACAAGCATTAGAATAGTGAAAAGTAGTACCTTCCACCATTGGTTGGTGGTGAGTAGTTGGGTGGTGGTTTACTGGGCGGTTCTCGGGCATGAGAACCACTTATGAGCTCTGGTTCGGTGGATCCGATATCCTTGTGGTAACTCGAAGGGCTGGTTCGGGTTTGATGCCGGGACGCTAGGCTGTGGTAGGCCAACCACGTTTTGCCTACACGTAAGTTTGGATCTTCGGAACGAAGTCCATGGAATGCACATCCGTTTTGCACCAACCGGATGGTGTCGGATCGCAGGGCCGTAGTTTGGGCTTGGTCGGGAAGCTCAATGGTGTTCCTATAGCCTAGGTGGCTTGGTCTCGAGTATTCACCAAGAGTACGGGCTCTTGGCGGGTCATTTGGTGGTGGGTTGATGAGTGGTGGTTGGTTACCACCTTCCATGATGAAAAGTGATAAGATTACGAACAAAGGTCACGAAGAAGGGGGATAGACTAAGAGGAAGCTAAAAATGAGAAAAAAATTACTTGATAGGAATCAAGCAAAGAACCTAAACGAGGTGGACTACTAACTAGCTATTCTAT
This sequence comes from Chrysanthemum seticuspe, assembly GCA_019973895.1. Taxonomy (NCBI): domain Eukaryota; kingdom Viridiplantae; phylum Streptophyta; class Magnoliopsida; order Asterales; family Asteraceae; genus Chrysanthemum; species Chrysanthemum seticuspe. Next base: position 286,305,884 of record BPTQ01000006.1, on the reverse strand, counting down.
TCCCCGGCAGCGGCGCCAAAAACTTGATAACGCTACACGCGTCGTTCGGGGTCAAGGAAACTTCCTTTTCTTCGAGCAAGTTTTATAACACCCTAGGCAGTGAACCTAATCGTTGTAGTGTAGTAATTAGGGTAAGCCACGGGTATTGATATCGTTCTCTAGGGGAATAGGAATGCTAGTAAGGAGTTACTACGCTAAGGTTAAGGTTGAGGAAGATTATTTTTTTATCTTTTTATATTTTATGAAATGGAAAGGTACGAATCTCGGGTATTGGATTTGGGGGGTTGGTATTTCTACCGATTCTACTATTATCTAATTATCTAAACTAAGGTTGTGGGAGTCTATGTCTAATTAATGTGTGCTCGTATGATAGTTTAAAGATGTGTTTACTTAGGTTGTACTACTCCATAATTATCTCCTACTGATGGTTGAGTTGTCACGTCCTTATTCCTAGTTGCGTTGTGTGTCTAAAGTTGTAGGGTATGCGTTTCTCCCTAACTCTTTGAACTTACCAAAGGGTCTCGTCTACAAACCCACTAGGGATGATAAACTCCTACTCTAAGGCGCTCTTTGGATGGTTTAGCCTACAACTACTCAGGTAATTATATTCTAAGGTTCACAAAGATGAAACAAGCATTAAGTACACAACGAATGACCTATCGCATTACTAGATCATTAATCAACTAAGATAAGAAACAACCAATCAATATTCAATAATTAAGTTTCATACTTCCTAAGCAAACACACAAATAAATTAGCCGGACATGGAGAACATGCAAGCATACACACAAATAATCAAAGACATAATTGAATTAATGAAGTAAAGACTTATCTTGATGAAAGATAGGGTTTAAAACCCTAAAATACTGTACAAGACATCTTAGGTTCGGTTTTAGGTTTTTACTCCAAAAGACTCTCCTAAAAACTGAAAAATTCGGATTCTATATATAAGATTACATATGCGACGGTGTCACCTTATGTTTCGTGACGCTGTCGTGTCGCCGTCATTAGGGTTTCGTCTTGGCCACGTTAACCTTGCGACGGTGTCACCTTATGTCCGTGACGCCGTCCTCTTCAGCTTCTGACGTCGTCTGGATTGCATCTAGGCCGTCTGAGTAGCGACGGCCTACTCTTTTACAACTGGACGTCGTCTCTTGAAAATACGAGTTTTGGGTTCTGAACCGTCACAAAAATCTTGGGACGGCGTCGCAATTAGCACCTGACGCCGTCGCCTTCTATTTTCAGCAGCTGTGAGTGTCTCGATTTTGACTTTGGCCATTTTCTTCATATATTCGCGCCTTTTCGTCCAAATAAGTGCCATTCCAGCATTTTGCCTTCAAGAGACCTAAAAAGTGAAAAGGAACGATATTAAGCAATAACGGATACAAAAGTGATCAAATAAGGGCTAAAACGACCCCTCAAAATGGTACCTTTTAAAACCTTATCAATCTACAGAGATCACAAATCTCAAATGATTTGATAATTGTGATCGGGGGAGAATTTGTGATTTAAATTGGATTTAATCTGATAATTCGGTAAATGGTTTTATAAGGATGTACAAGCTCTCCTTCCCACATGTGCCAAACGATTTCAAATTTTCCATGCACATGTTGAGGGAGAGCATCTATCTTAAACCACAAAGATCTGAAACGTGATCAATTTATCTTAATGTGCAGTCTTTTCCTAATATGTGCAAAACATTTTCAAATATCTATGCACATATTGAGGGGGAGCAAATTTTTGAAAACCTCATCCTTCCCCAAAATGCTTTATCTACTTGATTTGATTAGGGAAGTGATGTTGATATCTTTTAAAAAATGGAATTCAAAGAAGTTATTTCTTTCTCTTGCCTCCGTGTGCCAAACAATTTCAAATACTTGATGCACATGTTGAGGGGGAGCTCTTGTTCTAAAAATATCAAAATCAATTCAGGTACAAAATGCTTTGATAATATATCATACGTATCTGGATTGATTTTCATATGGTTTTCAATTGGTTCCATTGTCAGATGAACAATACCAAATAGACCGACCAACTTTACTTTTTGTATGGTGATATAAGGATGATAAGGTTAGGTATTTGTTCCCATGATCCGCCAGAACCAGAGGGATCTACCCAGGGACAATCCACTAGATAGTGTAGAAGTCCTTAGGTATATTGAAAAAAGGAGAAAAGTGAGATATGGGAAGAGTGCGGACTGAGATTGAGCTAGTACTGGAATAAACCCAACAAGGTTCTAGCTATGAAGTCTCGGTAAGCACTGAAGGGGTTGAAGAATGAAAAAGAATTGAATGAGAAAAGGGTGAAAATAAATAGCCCTCCAAGTATTCAACCTTAGGACAGATACCGGGTTCAATTCATATGCTACTGGTGGTTACCAAGGTAACATCGGTATTGAAGACAAGACGTCATGGACCCAGTGACGCGCTGCACTTCAACTTCCCAAACCACTCAAGTTCCTCTTAAAAGGACTTGTTTCATTCTCACGGGGAACCGATATTATCTATTGACTCTCTCTTAGAGATTGTTGATATTGAAGAAGGAGACCCTCTCCCTAGTCTCCGATACAGGATCCAAATATGCACAAATTGAGTCTAGAGCCACGAGATCATCAATAAATCTCATTAGGACACTTTCAATGAAGACTCTCTGTTTCACACAATGTGGAAAGAGTGATTATATCTTGAGTCCTACGCATTATCCTTGTGGTATTGCCAGAACATCCGAGTGATATGCAAACATATTCACAATGAAGATGGAAAGCCTTCTGGAGCCAACATCAAACAAGCTCCTGGTAGGTGGTAGGTGGCATGTGAGATCTATTCAATAGATCAACCATGTGACAACTGAATAGAAACAATGGGGCGATTCAATCTTTTGAATCAATCCTGGTTCAGGATATGGATTGACGGATACCTTTGAAAAACCTGTCGTTGTGCTTAAAAACTCTTTTCTTTAGCACATCGACTGTGTACTTATATTTCAATATAAAAGGTATTTATGATTGATAATTGATTTTCATTAAAACCTTCGTTGTATTGCAAAAACAATTTCTATTGAGCGATACGCGATTGTTTTTCAAATCTCTTTTTATCAATCAGTGAATCTCAATTCGCTGGTTCACTCACTCCATGTTGTCTTCTTTGTCAAGGAAATTCTTCGGAATCATACCTGATCACAGGCAATACTTGTACTGATCAACGGGGAACCGTGGGCCATGTACCTCAATTCAACGAAAGTGATCAAAGACACTTTCATGCACTTTATTGCTAACTGTTGTCTGCAGGTACGCCCGACGTTTGCAGCTGATCAGAATGATGTAGTTAATCCATAGCCGCATGCTCACACATTACATTCATCTCGAAAGAAATCATGATTAGTGCATCAATGACTCTGATATTTTCACTCCATGCTTCTGCTACGCTGCTGCCAATATCATGAATCAACGAAAGCTTCCGCTACTCTGATGAGAAGATATCATGATCCAGAATGTGAGCATGTCGGTCCGAAAGTCACAACATCACATTATACCAACACCACAATGGATGAGTCAGAGATTTTTGTTAGCTGATGATCTCAAAACTGGCTCAAAACTCATTATCACGTGGATCAGTAAAAAGACCTCCACTTGGATTAACCAAACATGCAATGAGAAGAATCAATGACTACGAGCTTCGGTGCAAAGTACTACATCAAGAATGCAAGAACAATTTTTTAATGTAATATCTGTTTGTATTCAATGTAATTTTAGTATATGTTTGAGGTAACCTCCCTTAGGGGGAGATTGTTAGGATTTAGTAAATCCAAGTATTAAAGAGTCGGTCACCTCAAGTATTTGTAATCGTTAGTAAGCTCGTAGTCGTAGATTATTATAAGTTAAGTAGTATTTAGTTTAAGTAACACCGTGGAGGACGGACGGGTCTTTACCCACTGTATGCCTGATCCATAGCCAGATAGGTGGCGATTTATGTAATGACTATAAATACTCTCTACCTCCCAAGGTAGAGAGTTGGAGCTCATAATAAGATTTTTCTTTCTCTCACTAAAGTTCCCAAGTCTCTAACTTTCTCTCTCTAAAACCTCTTATACGCCTATTTGTGATTATGGTTTAGTGTGTTTGTGAAATCCAATATGTTACAACTAACAACAACACATGCAACCTTTGATCAAAGTGTATCGCAAAACCATACTAACTAACAAAAGTATATGAGATTTGATATAGCCCTATTATAACATATAATCTGATCTTCGTTGTCCTAACAACCTTAATACATACAAAGTAGCTAACTTAAAGCATATTCGATGTCATATCGGTCTTACTAACAACAACACATGCAACCTTTGCTCAAAGTCTATCGCAAAACCATAGTAACTAACAAAGGTATATCAAAATTGTTATAGCCCTACTCTAACAGTTAATCTGATGTTCATTGTCCTAACAACCTAAATACATATAAACTACCTAAAGATAAAGCATGTTTGATGTCATATCTTCCTTACTAACAACAACACATGCAACCATAGATCTAATAATATTGGAAAACCTTCCTGATAACAAAATAAGTAACAAAAAATTGCAACCCTTATTCTATTCGATGGTATGATCTTACTTAATTTAACAACCTTAAAAGATAAAAATTACCTAACTTCAACCATATTGTTTGTGTAAATAACACATTACTAATAACAACGCATGCAACCTATGATGAGGTTGTATGTGAATATACCTTTGTCTTCATTATTTATCACATGAAAACAAGGATCGATTCAAAATTATGCTTACCTAAAAATGGTTTCAGAACCACCATATTTGTTTGATCAACTGTTTAGCAATCAAATCTTTTATTATTCATAAACAAAAACTTAAAGAGTACAGTATAAACTCAGGTCTTCAAGTTTTGTTGGTGACGTTAAGATGAATGATTAGGTCAGAAGAATGATTACCTTTCTGTAGGATAGCTTCAGTTGGAGTGAATGCACGTCTCGAGGTGTAGAAGAAGGAACCAAGAAAATAGATTGTGTAGGTCCTATACAAGTAGTTAGTAGAGTCAAAGATTTTTTGAAGCAAATTCTTCAGAAGATTTTATATCCATAAATTACTTTTATTTTATGTACTTTTACGTAAATATTTATTTAGTATAATTACATCTTTATATTCACATATTATCTAAAAATTATTTTTTTTTAAATGCATTTGACTTTGCATGATATTAGGAAACTAATTTCTTAAAATACAGTATACCATATATATGTGAATTTAATGTGCTAATTCCGTTTCTTTCCTTCTTCTTTTTTTTAATTTTTTTGATGTTAACAAAACTTTGGATTGATCAAATACATTTCCACACAACAACCAGTACATTGAGTTATCATCTCCATGAAAAAAACACAAGATAAAGAGAATTGTGGCACGTCGGTGAATCAAGGTATGGAGTTTATTAATTGTTTATAATTTTCTTTATTTGTTTTGTTTTTTAACATTAGAAAATTACATCTAATAGGTAGGTTTTTTTATATTTGATTAGAATATTGTTTATGTTTGAATTTACTTTCATATATAAAGCAATTGCACCGACGAATATCAACAAGAGGAAAGCTAAAGGAAATGAAAATTTGTTATCACCTCCTCAAAGACATTCACATACTGGCTTGCATGACACACCTTTACTTGACATTTCTGTTAGAAAGGTTGGAAGAAAGGCTTCAACAATTCCACGCACGGAAAGTGTGTTACTCCCTTAATGTCTACAATACAATACATAATTTTGTTTTTGATTTTTGTTGTTATTCCAACTTTAAATTGTGTATATTTATTTGATTTTCAGGTGTGGTTAATGATTTGATAACTTCTAAAAGACCTGTTGGAAGACCATCTAAAAGACAAGCGCTAAGAGAGATTCATACACGTATGTGTAGTATTATGGTGGTTAATTACATTATGTATACAGTTTTTAAAATTTATATTCATTATTTGTTACCATTAGGTAATGCACATTACCGTCTTACTAATCATGTCCGACTAACTCAAGATAATTATAATATAGGTACGCAATCGAATATGACAGTAACTGATGCACCTTTAGTGGATTTATCCATTAAGAAGGCTGGAAGAAAGGCTTCAAGACCTCCACTTACAGAAATTTCAGAGAGTTTGTTCCTAACTTAATATCTACAATAATAACCTAAGTATTATAGGTAAATAATTTATTGATATATTTAATGAAAAGTTAATGATGAAATTCAATTATGTACCTATAAATACTTTATAGATATTAAGGTTTTGTTGTCGTCGTCATTTACGCCAGTGAAATTCAATTTAGGTACATAGTTTCATCATTAACTTTTCATTTATCCGTTAATGTATTTATATATATCACACTTGATTAGTACTTTCGGATACAATCACAATGGTGTAATATAATGTTTGACAGGATCCACATCTTCTAAATGCGATACACTGTCTAATGGCCAATCTTCTTTACTAACATCGCAAGTGCATAAGCTTAAAGGAAAAACGGTCACAAGGCAGTCTGCAAGGCGTATAAAATTCAACCAAACTAATCCTATAGTCAATAAAACAGCCAACAGACATTCATTTGTTGGAATCTCTAATGGTAAGTACTTAAAAAACAACAATGTGCAAAATATGAACCATTCGTGCCTGTTAAAGCACGTACTTTGTTTAGTAAATATACAAAATCACTAATATGTCATAAATGTATTGACGTGTATCAGCTTATATTGATCATGGTGATCCAAGATTCGAATGTGAATCTTGTGGTGCAATGCTTTGGCATGCTGTGGCGATAAGAGGCACGGGAACTGGCAGTTCGCAGTCTTATTCACTGTGTTATGGTAGAGGTAAGGTTATGTTGGGCACTGAACTTAAACAGCCACCTAAACTGCTAAAGGAGCTTATTTCGAATGAACACCCTAAGAGCGCGACATTCATAGATAATATAAGGCGGTATAATTCAATGTTTGCATTCACTTCCATTGGTGCCCAACAAGACAACTCTGTTAATTTCGGACGTGGTCGCTATCGCATACATGGAGAGAATTACCATTTAGCAGGTACTCTATTGCCAAAGACCGGAAGGACACCTAAATTTTCTCAGCTTTATATAGTTGATACTGAGAATGAGATAACGAACAGAATGAACGCTATCAGGTTTGATTCTTTATCCAACTACATTATTTTTTTGCACATAAACACAAAACAATCTATGTCCTTATTTACCTTTATTACCTTTGTAAATATTAAAATTTAATGTTGCAGCAATGAACATATGACGTCTTCCAAAAAATAAGACCTAGACTACGAGCTTACAACGGAGATACGCGACATGCTTGATGAAATTAATCCATTGGTTCAGGATTTTCACATGGCGGGTGAACGTATGAGATCTTCTAATGATAATAAATATTGTCTTAAACTTATTGGAACAAGGCAGCGAGATGGTAGACATTATAATCTACCAACTGCATCCGAAGTGGCTGCTTTAATTGTCGGAGATTTTGACCAAACCAAACACAAGAGAGACATTATTCTACATCAACAAGATGGCGACCTTCAAAGAATCAGTGAATTGCACCCCTCTTATCTCGCATTGCAGTACCCTTTGTTCTTTCCTTATGCTGAGGATGGTTATCGCACTAATATATTTCATGAAGGTGTAACTGATTACGATGAAACAAACAAAGGAACACGCGTAACAATGAGAGAGTGGTTCGTATACCGTGTACAAGAAAGGCGAAATGAATTCTCCATGATGCTAAACGGAAGAAGGCTATTTCAGCAATTTTTGGTAGATGGATACACAATGGTTGAATCAGAAAGAATGAGGTTTAATCGCAAGCAGTAGAAGGAGCTTAGAAGTGAAATGTATTCTAAGCTAGCAAAATTGGCAGAGGATGTGGATTCTGGCGTACAGCTACGTGGCAAAAAGGTTTTGTTGCCGTCGTCATTTACGGGTAGTCCAAGGTATATGATGCAGAACTATTTAGACGCAATGACAATTTGCAAGTTATATGGTTATCCGGACCTATTCATAACATTTACATGTAACCCAAATTGGCCCGAGATATCACGTTTTATGGCCCAAAGAGGATTGAAATCTGAGGATCGACCCGATGTAATTACACAAGTCTTTAAAATCAAGCTTGATTGCCTTATGAATGAACTAAAGGATCGATGTACATTTGGACGTGTCAAAGGAGGTAATGTCACTAAACCTTTTTGAATAATATTATTTTGACAATCATGGTGTACATTTTGTTAATTTATTCCTTGATTTCCTCATATGATTATATGTTTTACAGTTGTTTACACCATTGAGTTTCAAAAAAGAGGCCTTCCTCATTGTCACATATTGCTATGGCTTGAAACTGAAGATAAGATAATCACAACAGCAAATATTGATAAGTATATATCCGCTGAAATACCGAATAAGGAGGAGGACCCTGAATTGTACCAAATTGTTACAGATCACATGATGCATGGCCCATGCGGTCATGATAATCCAAGCTGTCCGTGCACGGTTGATTATAAATGTACCAAGAATTTTCCAAAACCATTTAACGAAACCACGGTAATTGATGACAATGGTTATGGAATTTATAGAAGGCGGAATGATGGCACAACTATTTAAAAAAATGGAACAGATTTGCACAATGGTTTCGTAGTTCCTTATAACCCCGGTTTGCTCAAGCGATATCAGTCACATATAAATGTTGAATGGTGCAACCAGGTTGGTTCCATTAAGTATTTGTTCAAATACATAAACAAGGGACCGGATAGGATTACTGTTGGCTTAGATGGCGAAGAGGTTGACGAGATTAAGGATTTCTATGATTGTAGATATCTTTCGGCTTGTGAAGCAGCATGGCGTATATTCAAATTTGATATACACTATCATACTCCGAGTGTTGAACGTTTGCCATTTCATTTGCAGGATGAACAATCAGTTTTGTTTGATGCAACTGAAAGCATTGATTACACCCTTGAAAAGTCATCTGTAAACGAGACTAAATTTGTTCAGTGGATGGAACTAAACAAGAAGGATACATTTGCTCAGAAGTTGCTTTATGTCGAGATACCTAAATTTTATGTTTGGAATCCTCAAAAAAGGATTTGGACGCCGAGACAAAGAGGTGAGAGTTTGGGCCGTATTCATCATGTTCCAGCTTCTTGGGGTGAGATGTTTTACTTGCGTGTATTACTAAACAAGGTGAGAGGTCCCAAAAAATGGGAAGACCTGAGGAAATTTGATGATGTTGTGTATCCTACTTACAGAGATGCTTGCTATGCGCGTAGGCTTTTGCAGGATGATAAGGAGTATATTGATGGATTACTGGAAGCGAGTCATTGGGGTATGGGTGATTATTTGAGGTCATTCTTTGTGATGTTACTCATGACAGATAGTATGTCTCGGCCGGAAATTGTTTGGGAAAAAACTTGGCATGTCATGGCTGATGATGTGGAGCATTTTGAGCGCATAAAGCAGAATAATCCTGGTATGTTGTCGCAAAATGTTTTATGTTTGTTTCCATTTTAATTTCATGTTAAATCAGACCAATTACACACACATCATTGCGTCCCTCACTTAACTAAAATAGCATATAGTCTTAAATACACATTCAGTTAACCAACACAAATAATGAAAATAATTCTTAAATATAACTCATTTCATATCATTTTATGTATTACGTAACTGAATAATGAAATACATACTAAATACGATATTAATCTAAGTCATCCTTGGAGAATGCTAAATGTAAATGATCGTAGTCAAAAGTTTCTATGTCTTCACACTCCAAATCTTCGTCCACATCCGAAGAACCCTCTTCAAACAGATTAACTCCAGGCATTGTAGCAAACTCTTTCATTTGATCATCTCTTAGTTGTTGATTGCTATCCCGTTCTGCTTGTGCTTCATCCTTTTTTTCAAGTTCTTTGTTTATCTCCATTTCAATTGGGTAGTACCAATCGTCAGGAGGCCATACATGTTCTTCCAAAACTCTATTTTTTTTTCTTCAACAATCTCTACATTGTAATAACAGAATAATTTTACAATCTTATCTTTTAAATAGGACTTTCCTAATCCATACTCAATATACACTTGAAATAATGATGTTATAAATTATTAAAATTTAAAACCACTGCTGATACCTTCTTTGATGGTTTGGTCCTCTGCCCTTTGTTCCTCGATGCATTGTTTTCTGAAACAATAAAAACAAAGCAGTTAGTTATCATAGAATGAATAAAAATAAAATTATCATAAAAATAGATTCAAGATATCATGTTCTACTTGATGTCCTTTCCGTTTTTTTCTTCTTCGAAATCGTATTCGCTTCTTGATCTTTTCTTTGATGCAGACATGATTTTTGTATTATCCAAATATTCTACAAAGATTAGAGGTTTTTGAAGAATATGATGCAGTGCTAACTGTTTCTTAGTTGCAGTTTTTATAATCATTATTAGGAAAATCATGAGACTAATAAGTAGCCTTACATGACACTTCTTTTTAGTGTAGAGTTTAAAAAAACATGTTGAGACAGAATTAAAGGTCAATTATTACATTTTACACATATAAATATATATATTTGTTTCATTTAATCTTTAAGGTTATATATTTTATCACATTTGAATTCAACTTAATTTTTATTAATAACATCAGTTCATGCAAACATTAAACAGCTTGTTCAAACAAAATATTACTATAGTTTAGCATGATTTTTGTTGACCAATTTCCCAACCTTGGCTTACCACAATTTGTATATGGTAACTGAGAGTATACGACATTCACAACTACATTCACTTATATAAGTTACCTTTAGTACATGCTATTATAATCTCTTATAAGCTTATCTAAAAATATTGAAATACATGTCTTCTAGCTCATTTTGTGCATTTTTTTATGTTACAATATTATGTAAATGCAGGATTGATACTGAATGACAACCAGAAGTATAACATATGTTTGACTTATATTGAACACATGCTACTGTGTAACAACAAGATTCTAAAGAATTTCATGAACATGCCATATCCAAATAACGAATTCACAATGGAAGGGTATAACAGGTTGATATATGATGAGACATCGTACAACGTAAACGAATTAAAAGAGCAGCATAAAACATTGTATGGCAGTTTGACATCTAAACAAAAAAGTATTTATGCAACGGTTATGGATGCTGTAGACAATGACAAAGGTGGAATGTTCTTTGTGTATGGATATGGTGGAACTGGTAAGACATACCTTTACAAAAGAATGTCTGTTGCATTACGTTCAAAAGGTGGTATAGTGTTGAATGTTGCATCTACCGGTATTGCAGCGCTATTATTGGAAGGAGGAAGGACAACACATTCCCGGTTTGCAATTCCAATAAATATAGTGGAAGATTCAATGTGCCACATTCCTTATGACAGTGACCTCGCAGATTTGATACGACAAGCGAAGCTCATTATATGGGACGAGGCTCCTATGATTCAGTCATATTGTTATGAAGCATTTGATAGGACACTGCGAGATATTTTCAGGTCAGACCCGTCTCAACCATCTAACCGTGTTTTCGGTGGAAAAATTATCCTGTTTGGTCGTGATTTTCGCCAAATACTTCCTGTCATCCCTAATGCAAGCCGTAATGATGTCGTACATGCCACTATTAACTCTTCCTATATGTGGCAACATTGCAACATTATGAACTTAACAGTTAACATGAGATTGGTTTCTGGATCAACCGAATCTGAAAGAAAAGAAATACAAGATTTTGCTGATTGGATTTTAGACATTGGTAATTGAAACATTGCTGGTACTATCGATGGCGATTAGACTGTTGTATTTCCTGATGTGGTGGATTTTAGTGTTAAAGAAGCTTGTAAGAGTTTAAGATCTGACATGCCTTGTGTTATGTGGTATAGGCATGTCTGGTATACTCAATGTATTCCAAGACATGCGTTTATTCTTTGGATGGCCTTAAAAGGCAGACTCAAAACTCAGGATAGACTTTCCCGTTGGTTTAACCTTACCAATAACCTATGTCCTTTGTGTAATTCTTGTCCTGATTCTCATGGCCATTTATTTTTTAGTTGTGATTTTTCTAAGTACATTTGGGATAAGCTTAAGGTTATGGCTAAATTAGATGATGTAACTAACACATGGGCTGAAGTGGTTTCCGGGGTTTGTGTTAGGAAGCCTAGTAACTCTATTTGGAGCATTATTCAAAGACTGGTTCTGGGTGCTGCTGTGTATTGTGTTTGGCAGGAAAGGAACATCAGGTTATTTGATAAGAGTTTTAGGACGGTTGATGTGGTGTTTGGTTTGATTGTGAATATCGTTAGGCTTAAGCTTATTAGTCTTAATGTCAAATGGTCTAGAGATGTGGATAAGGTTGCTAAGATTTGGCAGTTACCTGGTTTGGGTTTGAGAAGGGGTGATAATGGGGTGAATTTTATGGACTTTGATGATAGGCCTCCATAGTTCTTTGTTCTGGTCTCGTTTGCATAGGTTCAGTATGGATCTATGGAAGTTCTGTGGGCTCATGTTTCAGTATGTTTATTTTGCTTGTGTTTGGAATAGAAGATGTTTTGGTATTGTTGGTTTGCTATGCACTACAGACATAAGCAGGATTGGGTTCAGGTGTATTTTCACTTTGATTATGTCTGCGCTGGTTTACTACTATAATTTCTTGGTTGTATGGGACTGTTGGAAGATTGGCTATGCACCTTAAAGGACTTTGAACTTCTACGCTGGTACTCAGTTATGGTACTTTGGTTCTTTGAGTTATCACATTGTTATTTTCTGGATTTTTTGGATGGTTTACAGTGGGCTATGCACTACAGATGAAAGCGAGAATTCTGGTATGTTTTCTTTTAATTTTCATGGTGTAGTTGAAGGGCTAGAAGTTTTGAGGAAATGTACCATTGTTTCTTTAGCAAATAATCTGCGCCGGTCCTCAGTTTTGGGTGTTGGATTGGTTTTTGGTTTGCTATGCACTACAGACAATGATTTTGATTGGGTCAGGTTGTTTCTTTTTAGATGTTTGTCTGCGCTGGCTTACCACTATGTATTCTTGGGTGTTTGGGATGTTTTGAGTATTGATTATGGGCTTTTCAAGCTTATTTTCTTATATTATGAAGAGAACAGGACCTGTACTCTTTTTCCTTGGACAAAGTTTTCCCACGGGGTTTTTATTTGCCAAGGTTTTTTAACGAGACAGGTGTACTGATTAATCTTGTATTTGCAGTTTATTTTGTTTCAAGACTGCACTAGAAGAAATGATATTATTTCTATGGCTATCATTAACAATCTGCAGATAATCTGTTATGGTAGTTGCTATTCTCCTCCCTTGATCATTCTGGATGGTTTGGATGGTTTGATGATGTTTTGGGAGTTGATGTTGCTGATGCAAGATTCTTATTCTGTTGATTTGATGTTTATTACATCCAAGACTCTTTCTCATGGTATTGATTGGATAATCACTTGGTGTTATATGCTCTATGCTTATCAATTTGTTTGGGTCAGTCCTGGTTTCTACTAGTCCTAGTAGGTTAGCTTTCTATTTGTCTTACTCATATGGTGATGTTTTGGCAGTGCATTGGTTGGTCCCTTTGCATTTGTTTCCATATATTCAGAGTATGGTGAGGCAATAGAATTGGCTTGTCTTTTACTAGGATTGGTGATTCATAGGGTGGCCTTGGTTATTATTATGCTGGTCATTGTTCTTGTTTGGCTATTGTTTATCTAAGTCTTGGATATTATTACAACTACTTCTTTTATTTTCCTTAGTAGTTGTCATTTTTGTTTTTTAGGCAAGAGTGGGAATTTTTAGGGGTTGTCCTAATTTTTCCTTCTTCTTGTGCTATTGTTTGTATATAACTCAATTTATTTATCTTATTTTACCCTTTAAAGAATTTGATGATTATGTTGGTTCAATAATTGATGCAATATACCCGCGTTTGCTTGCAAATGGAATCCTCAATATTTACAGGAAAGGGCCATTCTTTCACCAACTCATGAAATGGTAGATATGATTAATGAACGCATGTTGGATTTGATAATAGGAGATGAAACGTTATACGAATCACCAGATTCTGTTTCTTTGGATGATTCAGACACAAATTTTGATGATTCAATATACACTACAGATTTCTTAAACGGTTTAAGGATGTCCGGTTTACCGCAACATGCAATAAAGTTAAAGATTTCTGCTCCTGTAATGTTAATGCGAAACATTGATCAAAAAGCAGGATTATGCAATGGAACAAGGCTTCAAGTACAAAGGTTGGGAATCAATGTAATTGAAGCCAAGATCATATCTGGTGGATGTGTTGGTAGGGTTTGCGCTATTCCACGTATGGTAATTACTCCTTCAGACACAAAAATGCCATTCAAATTTAACAGAAGGCAGTTTCCTATTGAAGTATGTTTTGGTATGACGATTAATAAAAGCCAAGGGCAGACATTGTCACAGGTAGGTTTGTATTTACCAAAGCCGGTCTTCTCACACGGTCAACTGTATGTCGCTTTGTCAAGAGTTAAAAGCAAGCGGGATTGAAGGTACTATGTCTTGATAGTAACGGAAACTATTGCAACTCAACCGCAAATGTAGTTTACAAAGAAGTCTTATGTCAGATTTGAATATTCAGACATTTTTTTGTATTCACAACATTTTCTTGCCGCATAAAACCGGAAGTTTGTTCCTCAAGTATACTTATTTAGCAATACAATGTTTTTAATGCTATACATATGAATACACTCAATGAACATAGACCTTGCAAATTGTCATTGTTCCTAAATAGTTCTGCATCATATACCTTGGACTACCCGCAAATGACGACGACAAGAAGACCTTGGACTACCCTATTGGCTGTTTGTGAACATCAAGATGAATAGACGAAGATCCTATGCTTATAAACCTCAAGCATATGTTTTATTAACATGTTTGCTTTTGTTTCCTATACATTTTTCTGCAACATATATAATGTTTAAAATTACATTCATATTTATGAAAGCACTTACTTTATTTTTTGGTATATATTTACTATAATGTTTGATTAATGTTGGTTCAATCGACTATTATTTTATTCACATGTCATTTTTTTATACAATAAACTAATTTGAATTTTTCATACAACTTAAGTACTTTTATTTCAATAATCCATTTATATTAGTATTCGTAATGTTATTCTAACTATGATTAGTAATGTTTAAATGAAGCTAGCTCGGCCATCGGCCGGGTTATGAAGCTAGTATATATGTATATATATATATATATATATATATATATATATATATATATATATATATATATATAGGATGGGGTTATAATGAAAAGATTGTTAAAATGAAAAGTGTGGGAAGGCATCTCAACCATTGGATCATAGTTGACCAGATTTGACTAGATCAAAAAGTGCGGTGGCATGATGGTAAATAATGCAAACTATAGAGTAAATTGTATAATAGTGTATTTTACACATCTGGTGTTTTATTCTCCTGATAGATTGATCGATTCATTTTTTACCAAAAAAACTCTCTCTAAAAAAGACACTTCATCACACAGAAACCCTAATTATTTCATTCCAAAATCTTAATTCATCAACGATTATTCAACATCAACGACGCAACGTACTGCATCAATGATGGTTACTACATCGATTTGTTATTTCATAAATCTGACTGCATCGATCTGTTACCGCATTGATTTGTTACCAAATCGATCTGTTACTGCATCGATTTATTACTACATTAACGATGGCCTCATACATTTTTGTATGAACTCTAATTTTGATACTGTTAGTGTGCTTTAAATGTTGTAAAGTGTTTGAATATATGTTTGTATCAATGATGCATTTGTTGTAAAGAAGTGATTAAATAGGTTCTATTTTGTGGAAAATAATATTTGAATAGGTTAATTATAATATATTCTATATGTCGAAAAGTGTTTGTTTATGTGTTTGTATGAGTGATGCATTTGTTGGAAAGAAATGATGCAGTAGGTTCTACTTTGTGGCAAATAATTTGTCATTCGGTTAATTATAGTGTATTTTACATGTCGAAAAGTGTCTGTTTATGGGTTTGTATGAATGATGCATTTTTGTAAAGAAGTGATGCAGCAAATTCTATTTTTGTGGCAAATAATATTCGATTAGGTTAATTATAGTGTATTTTACATGTTGTAAAGTGTTTGTTTATTTTTTTGTATAAGTTATATAGTAGGTTTTGTTTTTGTGGCAAATAGTATTCGATTAGGTTAGTTATAGTGTATTTTACATGTCGGAAAGTGTTTGTTTATGTATTTGTAAGAGTAATGCAACTGCTATAAAGAAGTGATGCAGTAGGTTCTACTTTTATGGCAAATAATATTCGATTATATTAGTTATAGTGTATTTTACATGTCAAAAAGTGTTTGTTTATGTGTTTGTATGAGTGATGCAATTGTTGTGTTTAAGTGATGCACTAGGTACTTGTTAGTTGCATATGACATTTGATTGTATTTGGCGAAGTGTGTTTTTTGTTAGGAAAAATATCTGTGTGTTTTTGAATACTTAATGTAGTTGGTGTATTGAAGTGATGCAGTAGGTACCTGCATATAAGGTTAGATTAGGTTAGGCGAAATGTGTTATTGATGAATGTATTATTCATTTTTTTTTTCTGTGGTTATTGATGTAAACGTGTTATATTCCAAGTTTAATTCAAACTACATCATGTTTACTTTTGGATCTAAGAAAAAATACATACAAAATTTGTTTAGGAAAGCAGCACACAAGGTGTTTGTTAAAATGCATATGTAAGATTTTAATGCCGATGCAGTTGTATTTCATATTATAATGAAGTAGGTTTTAATTTTTATTGTGATGCAATAGGTTATTGTGTTTGTATGTTTTATGTGTCTAAACTTGTTTTTATGCTTTGTTGTATGTGTGATGCACTGGAAAACGAACTGAGATGCAGTAGGTGTTCAGTTGTCGTGTGTAAGGATGAAATAGGCTAGGCATAGGTTGTTTTATGTGTGTAAACTTGTTTATATGCTTGGTTTTATGTCTAATGCATTGGAATATGAACTGAGATGCAGTAGATGTTTATTTGTAGCGTGCAAGGATGAAATAGGCTAAGCGTAGGTTGTTTTATGTGTGTAAACTTGTTTGTATGCTTGGTTGTATGTCTGATGCATTGGAATCTGAACTGAGATGCAGTAGATGTTTATTTGTCGCGTGCAAGGATGAAATAGGCTAAGCGTAGGTTGTTTTATGTGTGTAAATGTGTTTTTATGCTTGGTTGTATGTGTGATGCATTGGAAAATGAATTGAGATGCAGTAGGTGTTCAATTATCGCGTATAAGGATGAAATAATCTAAGCGTAGGTTTTTTTATGTATGTAAAGTTTTTTTTATGATTGGTTGTATGCCTGATGCACTAGAATTTGAACTGAGATGCAGTAGGTGTTTAGTTGACCTATATAAGGATGAAGTAGGCCAAGCGTAAATTGTTTTATGTGTGTAAATGTGTTTTTATGCTTGTTTGTATGTGCAATACACTGGAAAATGAACTGAGATGCAGTAGGTGTCCAGTTGTCGCGTGTAAGGATGAAATAGGATAAGCGTAGGTTGTTTTATGTGTGTAAACTTGTTTGTATGCTTGGTTGTATGTCTGATGCACTAGAATCTGAACTAAGTTGCTGTAGATGTTTATTTGTCACGTGTAAAGATGAAACAGGCTAAGCGTAGGTTGTTTTATGTGTGTAAATGTGTTTGTATGCTTGGTTGTATGTGTGATACATTAGAAAATGAACTGATATGCAGTAAGTGTTCAGTTGTCGCATGTAAGGATGAAATAATATAAGCGTATGTTGTTTTATGTGTGTAAACTTGTTGTACGCTTGGTTGTATGCCTAATCCACTGGAATCTGAACTGAGATGCAGTAGGTGTTTAGTTGTTGCATATAAGGATGAAGTAGGCTAAGCGTATGTTTTTTATGTGTGTAAATGTGTTTGTATGCTTTGTTGTATGTGCGATGCACTGGAATATGAACTAAGATGCAGTAGGTGTTCAGTTGTTTCCTGTAAGGATGAAATAGGCTAAGCGTATGTTGTTTTATGTGTGTAAACTTGTTTGTATGCTTGGTTGTATGTCTGATGCATTGGAATCTGAACTGAGATGCAGTAGGTGTTTGTTTGTCACGTGTACGGATGAAATAGGCTAAGCATAGGTTATTTTATGTGTGTAAATGTGTTTTTATGCTTGGTTGTATGTGTGATGCACTGGAAAATGAATTGAGATGCAATAGGTGTTTGTTCAGTTGTCGTGTGTAAGGATGAAATAGGCTAAGCGTAGGTTTTTTTATATGTGTAAATGTGTTTGTATTCTTGGTTGTATATGTGATGCACTAGAATTTGAATTGAGATGCAGTAGGTGTTCATATGTTTTAGAATGATGAAATGATGCAATAGGCTCTTATATGTGGCATATATGGTTAGATTAGGCAACGCTTACGGTTTATTACTTGTCAAAAAGTGTTTGTATATATGTTTGTATGGATGATGCATTTGGTGTCATGAAGTGATGTAGTACGTACATGTTTGTGGCATATGAGGTTAGATTAGGTTAGACGCAGTGTGTTTTATTTGTTGATAAGTGCATATTATGTTTTACTTGTTGAAAAGGGGTTGCGTGTGTACTTGTATGCATGTTGTAGTTGCTGTAAAGAAGTGATGCAATAGGTGTTCATCTATGTCATATAAGGTTCTACCAGGTAATGTGTAGGGTGTATTACTTGTGGAAAAGAGGTTGTGTGTGTAATTATATGCATGATGCAGTTGTTGTGAAGAAGTGATGCATTAGGTGTATATTGCGGTATGTAAGCTTCAATTAGGTCATGCCTAGTGTATTTTATTTGTCGAAATGTGCTTGTGTGTGTATTTGTATGTAGGATGCAATTGATGTAAAGAAGTGATGCAGTAGATGTTTTATAATGGGCTTTGTTTGATCATGTTACAAGTAGAAATGAAGACGAAAACAACATATAAGATATGATGAATATGCAGTTGATCTGGTAAGTAAAAGTTGATTGATGATTAGGTTTTTTTTTCTACTGCATCATAGTTTTATAATTAGTGCATCACAATGAAAACATGATATTAATTTTATACTCTATTATAAATTATTACAGATAAACATGTATGTTGACTAATTGATGAGGAATAAACACCAAAGATGGAATGAGATGTTTACCGCAACGGTCGTGGTATTATTGAGGCGATGGAAACTTAAAAGGGTCATGGTATTTTTTTAGGAATACTTAAAGAAAGAAGGCGCATGTCAAAGAGGACAAATCCATCTCTTGCGAGAAAAGTACACGGCAAAGATGATTCTTACAAGTATGAATAAGAAAAAGGCGGAAGTCTTGGCAGGCGCAAAGGCATATAACAAGATGCAAACAGTAAATTCCAAACCTCTAATACCAAATGCTACACTCAAGTTGAAAGGGTACAAAGGATTATTGAACGCGTAACAAGGATTCTCGGATGTACTTGTGGATTATTAAAAGACAATGTTTAAATATGATTAGATGTAATACTTTGGATAACCGAATGTTTAATACTAAGTATTGTACACAGTGTTTGTTTAATATTAAATATTTTTGATTGCTGCTGATATCTAAAGTAACATAGATGCACTAAATTATAAACCATGTTGTACTGAAAATACTAGTGCATCACAATGTATACAACTGGTGCATCACAGTGTATACAACTGGTGCATTGTAATGTGTACATCAAGTGCATCACAATGATGTAATTTTAATGCATCACAATGTACAAACTAATGTATCACAATGTTATAATTTTTTTTAAAAATCATACTGCATCACAATATTGTTCTACTGCATCAGAATGTTATCATTTTACTATTATCATACTGGTGAATCGCTATATAGTTTTTCAGCATCACTATGTTAATTTACTGCATCACAATGTCAATTTACCACATCACAATGTTATTGTAACACCCCAACCCGACGAGGGTAGAAGTGTCACATTCTGGTGTCATATCAGAACATACAATTAAAATTTTACAAGAGAAAGTCTTAAGAATGACATATCAAGTCATTTAAAGAATGAATTACAAGGAAAATTACAAAATCCAAAATGTCTAGAATAAAATGAAATCTCCAAACAATAGCCCGACAAAATAAATCCAAATAATAAGGTAACTAGGGTTGGTCCACTCAGATAATCCAACTCTCAACCCATCAAAGCCCATCTTCAAACCTAACACCTGCCGCATGAAAAGAAATGCGGCTGAGCTTAAAAAGCCCAGTGAACAGATATAACAAAACGAAAGCTGAATAAAATCAGAATTGCGAAATGAAATAAGGAAGCTGATAACAAGGTCGCAGCGAAAAGAGAACAATGAGACCAAGAGGCTCCTGCAGAACACAATGATACAGATATCCAAACAAAACAGATAACAAGGAGAACTAAGCAAAGCAAAGCACCGATGACATATATACAAGCACATACAAACTAGACATACAAGTACTGAAACATAAGCAAGCATAGCAGACGTCGTATCCACACAACGCATATATGGCATACAATCAATTCAGGAAATCAGAAGACATACAAGTCAAACAAAAATCTAAAGGCAAGCGGAAGCAATTAATTAGTAAGTAAGCATGGAAATCACACATGTCAAAAACCCTTAGTTGAAAGCATAACCAGTATCATAACAGCGGAAGTACTAACAGCAGTCAAAACGTGACAGTCACACGTAGCAAGTAGGGATACAGTATGAACATTATAATTAAATGAACTAGGGACATAACAGGGCAATTAAACAAGTTAACAAGCCAGGCGTCATAAGTGGAACCACATACCCAATGAATCCGTAGCATAGACAGAAAAGTAAACATGGCAGGTCAACAATAAGCAGATAAGGATACAACGGATAGTCATAGTCCACGAGATTAACTGAACGAAGTACATATGATAAACAGAAAAATCAGAGGGTCACATAACAGTAAGATCACATATCATCAGATGACAACAAGTAAATCAGATAACAGTATACTAATCATATCATAGCAGGGTAATCAGTAGTCACATAAAACATGAATAACATAATCAAATCCAATAACATATAATAACCCGGTACGTGAATGGAACGATAGTCTGAAGTAACGGAATGAGAGTATGACAGATCAGAGCAATGGAATATATATATATTTATCTTGGTAGTAGAGTGAGTCATATAAGGGTACTGAGTAATGAACAATTAACACAAAATATGGTGCGTTGGGGAATACAAAAGGTACAGTATAGCTATATCAAAAAGTGTAAAGGTTGTCAGAAATCTACCACGAGCCCTGAACATATCATATCATATCATATCATAAGTAACCAATGTATTCGGAGGGGTGACCTCGGAATACCATATATAATAGGAGGGGAAACCTCAGTAACCAATGGAGTAGCTAGCTCCCGGAATGTGAAGACGCGTATTGCACACGACATCATTCACCATATAAATCATATCATATCGTATCATAACATAACATATCTAGGATGCATCCATACGCCCCCGCGGAAACATAGTGGCCAAACATATATCTTGAGCTCATAATCATATAACATAATGGGGACGGTGTGCAACATCACTCGTACACACTGGAGTCATGCCATTGGTGCATCAATGACATGGTCATGTTACCTCCATGACTAGGAACACATATTTGGCTCGGGTATCAAACTGAAGGGTCAAAGCATAATCATATCATAAGGGTTCATATCAAATGTTCAGAAGGCAAAGGTTCATATCAGAGTCCCATATCATAAGTTCATATCAGAGGTTCATATCAAAGGCTCATAATCAGAAGGTTCATAATCAAAGGTTCATAATCATACAGTTCATATCAGAGATTCAATCAAAGGGTGAATAGCAAAGTCATAGGGAAGCCCTAATAAGAAGGCTCAGAGTAAAAGCATAACAGTCCAAAGCTAGAATCAAAGGATGAATACGAATCATGAGAAACCTTAAGAGGTAAGGTCAGAATATCTTTACCTCGTTTCGAAACAAACAAAATAGGAAAGTACAATCACACGATGAATCAATCCCGCCGTCCGGAACCTATATGAATTTGATAACGCTTATTAAAGTCGGATTACTCATTTTAGACGGCTTTTCATTTTTAGCAGGTTTCCACTTTTAGTAACTTTCTATTTTATAGTCAATACACTTAACTCAAATGTACACGCTTCTTATTACCCTTGTTTTAACTTGATACAAAAATAGACTAACATGATCATGGGTCGATTTATAAGGCTTTCTCCCTTTGATATTTCATGTAGTAAAAAAAAAGTCATGATTTCATGCCAACAATAAAGGGTCCATCTTTTAACCATATCAAATCAGTATATTATTTTGCAAGTAATATTTCAATCGTGTATAGCATGCATGCATGTGCAAAGTGAGGTTACAGGAATTTCAAAAACTAACTACAGTAGGGTCGACATGTACGGGTCAAAACATGGGTCCTTCTTCATTTGTTATTTCATGAGTCTACTGTTATGATTTTACGGGTCTTTACTACGTCATTTTCTGAGAGGTTTTCATGCAATAGTTAACGTGACCCTTCATGTGACCAATTACCATTTTGTGTGACATAGTTAACATATCTTTAATGTAAGTTTTACTTTGTGAAAAACATGCATTCGAATGGAGAAGGTAATACACGACAGTAAACAAAGAGAATTGCAAGAAAGAGAAGTGAGACGAGATGATGATATAAGAGGTTACCCTTGTAGCGTGTACGTGTGGAAGAAAACAAAGACCAAGACGAAAACAAAGCCAACACCTCGTGACTTAACCCACGACAGAACCAAGCCAAGCCAGCCTCCTTCGAATGCAAACCCACGACAAGAGCAACAACAACACACCCACGACCTGTAGCCTTTTGAATCAGCAGCACACGACCTAGGTTTCACGTCCACAACAGCCTTGAGTGCCCTTGTTATTTGTTCTAGTCGAATGGTTTGAAGAGGGATTTTAGCCGTCACTTTGAATAAGAGATTTAGGGATTATATGCGTTTATTGTGGATGAGAGAAATGTGAGGAAAAGTAAGTTAATATTTGAGAGTTAAATGGCAGACGTGGGGGAGGGTCAACCGAAATTGATGGGAAGGAATCAAGACCCAATCATTTCTTTAATTCAAATAGGTAAGTTACAAAATGGGCTTAAATGAGATTAAATGTGTGAGAGATATTCGGCCAATATAGGAGATTTCAAAACAAAAATTGTTACTTTCCAAAATTGGTACATGATGGCTCTATAATATAAGTGTAATGCTATGTATTTCATGATTAAATATTCGGCCCATGCAAATCATATAAATTTGTGATTTCTAATTCGACGTAACGTGTGATGATTTATTTATACGGTACAAGTTGGTTACTTACGTGTTAGGTTATAAACGGATTTAATGAGCTTGACGTATTTTATAAATATTAAATTCGAGGGGTAAAATGGTCTTTTCACACGTTTTGATTTTTAGGGTTTTACAACTCTTCCCCTCTAAAAGAAAATTTTCGTCCTCGAAAATTGAAGTCACAGATCATAACGCTTTTGGTTACAAAGCATACAAATCTTATACGTAACAGATGTCGGTGAGAATCTCACAAAGAGGTACAGAATTCCAAACGAACATGAGGAGTGACAAATAATGGACATAAGTCATATTCCATTCACGTACCAACCCCAGGCATTTCCCAAGATGTCGTACGGTTTCAATAAGGTCAAATTATATGATCTCGGTATTATCACGTTGATCAGGCGTCATAATACTTGCATCACATAACAAGTCCTTATTGTCATCATATTCTGCCTCGGGTCATGACAAACCATATAACCAATATCACATCAAAACAGATAACATACAGGTAGTAAATAACACACCAAAACAGACCAGATCACATACATACAGCATATACTACATCAAAACAACTTACCATACCACAAAAGAAAGAAAGTTACAAACTTGATCGAAACGGTTCCACATGACTCATTACTGACGATCCAAAAGAAAAGCTGAGATATTACCAAAATCATAAACGATAAACTTCACGATTCAAACCGAGTTCCGACAAATCAAAGAAAAGTAGTACTGATCAAAATCACATAACAAAATATCAACCACCTCAAAACGCGTGACAAACAAATCGGAGTAACACAAGTCGCGCCCAATCATATGAAGTAGATGAATCTTCTCAGCCACCAGTTGAATCTTGTCACCGTCTTCGCGCCTTTGGTTGATCCGTCCAGCTCTCTTCAGCAGCATCCTGATGTCTCCAACAGCATGGCAGTCGGGTGCGGCTTCTGCTTCACGAACCTCTCTAGCTCAGGAACTGTTGCAGCAACGCAGAGTCTGCACCATCATCTTCGATTCCATGAGCAGTCTCCATCTACCGATCGACAAACAGATGTGCGAAGCCAAATCAAACAAAATCGAATGCGAAAGGAAGAAAGTCAAACCAGCGAAGACAAAAGAATATCAAAGTCAAATCTGAACGACAATCAAAAGGATTCGAGAGAGATCAGAACAGACGAAAGCCTAATGTCTACCCAGCCCTCACAGGTCAATCCTAAGGTCAACAAGACGAAACCTGGCTCTGATACCATAATTGTAACACCCCAACCCGACGAGGGTAGAAGTGTCACATTCTGGTGTCATATCAGAACATACAATTAAAATATTACAAGAGAAAGTCTTAAGAATGACATATCAAGTCAAACAGAAATCTAAAGGCAAGCGGAAGCAATTAATTAGTAAGTAAGCATGGAAATCACACATGTCAAAAACCCTTAGTTGAAAGCATAACCAGTATCATAACAGCGGAAGTACTAACAGCAGTCAAAACGTGACAGTCACACGTAGCAAGTAGGGATACAGTATGAACATTATAATTAAATGAACTAGGGACATAACAGGGCAATTAAACAAGTTAACAAGCCAGGCGTCATAAGTGGAACCACATACCCAATCAATCCGTAGCATAGACAGAAAAGTAAACATGGCAGGTCAACAATAAGCAGATAAGGATACAACGGATAGTCATAGTCCACGAGATTAACTGAACGAAGTACATATGATAAACAGACAAATCAGAGGGTCACATAACAGTAAGATCACATATCATCAAATGACAACAGGTAAATCAGATAACCGTATACTAATCATATCATAGCAGGGTAATCAGTAGTCACATAAAACATGAATAACATAATCAAATCCAATAACATATAATAACCCGGTACGTGAATGGAACGATAGTCTGAAGTAACGGAATGAGAGTATGACAGATCAGAGCAATGGAATATATATATATATATCTTGGTAGTAGAGTGAGTCATATAAGGGTACTGAGTAATGAACAATTAACACAAAATATGGTGCGTTGGGGAATACAAAAGGTACAGTATAGCTATATCAAAAAGTGTAAAGGTTGTCAGAAATCTACCACAAGCCCGGAACATATCATATCATATCATATCATAAGTAACCATTGTATTCGGAGGGGTGACCTCGGAATACCATATATAATAGGAGGGGAGACCTCAGTAACCAATGGAGTAGCTAGCTCCCGGAATGTGAAGATGCGTATTGCACACGACATCATTCACCATATAAATCATATCATATCGTATCATAACATAACATATCTAGGATGCATCCATACGCCCCCACGGAAACATAGTGGCCAAACATATATCTTGAGCTCATAATCATATAACATAATGGGGACGGTGTGCAACATCACTCGTACACACTGGAGTCATGCCATTGGTGCATCAATGACATGGTCATGTTACCTCCATGACTAGGAACACATATTTGGCTTGGGTATCAAACTGAAAGGTCAAAGCATAATCATATCATAAGGGTTCATATCAAATGTTCAGAAGGAAAAGGTTCATATCAGAGTCCCATATCATAAGTTCATATCAGAGGTTCATATCAAAGGCTCATAATCAGAAGGTTCATAATCAAAGGTTCATAATCATACAGTTCATATCAGAGATTCAATCAAAGGGTGCATAGCAAAGTCATAGGGAAGCCCTAATAAGAAGGCTCTAGGTAAAAGCATAACAGTCCAAAGCTAGAATCAAAGGATGAATACGAATCATGAGCAACCTTAAGAGGTAAGGTCAGAATATTTGTACCTCGTTTCGAAGCAAACAAAATAGGAAAGTACAATCACACGATGAATCAATCCCGCCGTCCGGAACCTATATGAATTTGATAACGCTTATTAAAGTCGGATTACTCATTTTAGACGGTTTTCCATTTTTAGCAGGTATCCACTTTTAGTAACTTTCTATTTTATAGTCGATACACTTAACTCAAATGTACACGCTTCTTATTACCCTTGTTTTAACTTGATACAAAAATAGACTAACATGATCATGGGTCGATTTATAAGGCCTTCTCCCTTTGATATTTCATGTAGTAAAAAAAAAGTCATGATTTCATGCCAACAATAAAGGGTCCATCTTTTAACCATATCAAATCAGTATATTATTTTGCAAGTAATATTTCAATCGTGTATAGCATGCATGCATGTGCAAAGTGAGGTTACAGGAATTTCAAAAACTAACTACAGTAGGGTCGACATGTACGGGTCAAAACGTGGGTCCTTCTTCATTTGTTATTTCATGAGTCTACTGTTATGATTTTACGTGTCTTTACTACGTCATTTTCTGAGAGGTTTTCATGCAATAGTTAACGTGACCCTTCATGTGACCAATTACCATTTTGTGTGACATAGTTAACATATCTTTAATGTAAGTTTTACTTTGTGAAAAACATGCATTCGAATGGAGAAGGTAATACACGACAGTAAACAAAGAGAATTGCAAGAAAGAGAAGTGAGACGAGATGATGATATAAGAGGTTACCCTTGTAGCGTGTACGTGTGGAAGAAAACAAAGACCAAGATGAAAACGAAGCCAACACCTCGTGACTTAACCCATGACAGAACCAAGCCAAGCCAGCCTCCTTCGAATGCAAACCCACGACAAGAGTAGCAACAACACACCCACGACCTGTAGCCTTTTGAATCAGCAGCACACGACCTAGGTTTCAAGTCCACAACAGCCTTGAGTGCCCTTGTTATTTGTTCTAGTCGAATGGTTTGAAGAGGGATTTTAGCCGTCACTTTGAATAAGAGATTTAGGGATTATATGCGTTTATTGTGGATGAGAGAAATGTGAGGAAAAGTAAGTTAATATTTGAGAGTTAAATGGCAGACATGGGGGAGGGTCAACCGAAATTGATGGGAAGGAATCAAGACCCAATCATTTCTTTAATTCAAATAGGTAAGTTACAAAATGGGCTTAAATGAGATTAAATGTGTGAGAGATATTCGGCCAATATAGGAGATTTCAAAACAAAAATTGTTACTTTCCAAAATTGCTACATGATGGCTCTATAATATAAGTGTAATGCTATGTATTTCATGATTAAATATTCGGCCCATGCAAATCATATAAATTTGTGATTTGTAATTCGACGTAACGTGTGATGATTTATTTATACGGTACAAGTTGGTTACTTACGTGTTAGGTTATAAATGGATTTAATGAGCTTGACGTATTTTATAAATATTAAATTCGAGGGGTAAAATGGTCTTTTCACACGTTTTGATTTTTAGGGTTTTACAGTTATACATACTGTTGCTATGCAATATTATTATACTACTAAATCAAAATAAAATTATACTGCATCACAATATTGTTCCACTGCATCATAAGGTTATCATATTACTGCATCAAAATGTTATCATAGTACTGAATCATAATATAATTTTACTGCATCACTATGTTAATTTACTATATCATAATGTTATACATATTGTTGCTTCTCAACGTTATCATATTACTGCATCAAAATAATACTTTACTGCATCTATGTATTATTTTACTGCATCATAATGAATATTTTACTGAAATAATGCACTAAAGAAATAACATAATACAGTAACTGTTATTTATAAAATAGAAAGATGCCAAGCTTATTTCAGAAACACTATTGATGTTTAGTAATAAATGCTACACATCATAGGAAAAAAACCATGTCTTGTAAGTAATTCTTTAATATCTATACAATACTTATTGCGAATTAAGAAAAAAAGAATGTTGAAATAACGCTTCTAAGCTTTACGAGATCTTCTAAGCCCAACTCTTGTCGGTTCTACTGGTTGCTTGCTTTTCTTCGGTGGTGGCAATTTTAATGAACATGTCCTGGAATTATGGCCTTCTTTTTCTTCACATACACTACATGTCCTCCTCTTATTACTTTAGTGCATCATCATGTTATTCTACTGCATTACAATGTATATATAAACTGTAAGATACACTAGATAAAAATCGAAGATGAAATTAAGAGAATAACAACAATGAAGTGTAGTTTAAGTGTGATGCAGCAATAAGTCTGTATGCACGTAATAAGTTAACTATGATACAGTGAGCATAAAGTGTTGATTCAATGATAAGTACGTAAGCATTTGATAAGAAATATGTGATGCAGTAATATGTCGATATGCACTTGATAAGATTATTGTGATGCAGTGAACTTAAAGTGTTGATGCAGTAGTTATATACGTTATTATTGTTATATAAAGGAAAGATGCAGTATGCTAAGTTATAATTTCATTATCATTGGAAATATAAAAACCAGCATGCTCTTTCGCACCAATAGTCTAAACAAGTGTAAATAAAATGCATTCATAGTTAAAACCGAATACATCAAGATGAACATTTTACTATAATACAAAGGATGCATCAAACTTATCAAGTTACAATATATCACAAGCATATAAACTAATTAATGAACATAAATTAACAACAAATAGTATCAATTAAAATATGTGTCTACAAGTATGCGCGTGGTGTGTTTCACCAACAACAAGTCGATATCATGACAAAATTACAAATTCACTGAAAAAATGCTACCTAACCATGCTTACCTAAAATCAACTCATCTAAATCAACCTCACAAAAAGCTACAGAATATATATCACAATCATATAAACTAACATATATATGTGCACGCGTATGTTTAATCCATCGGCATTCAGTCGAAATTACAAACTCACCGGATAAAATGCCATATAGCAACACCTCTATATCAATTAATTCTACAAAAACCTAAAACTAGCTAAACTAAATCAACCTAACAACAAGTCACAATCAATCACATATGTGTCTAATAACATAAATACTCCGTATTAGCTAATAGATTCGTATTTTTCACAAACAAACACCTACTACAACAGCTACATCATACATATAACTACACATGCAAGCGTATTTTATTAACAAATAACCAAAAAATAAGGTAATAATTTTACACAAACAAATACCAACTGCATCAGTATTTCAAAACAGCTGCATCAAACTTAGAACTAAATATACAAGCCTTTTCCTGATAAAAGAACGAAAATACTAGCTAATAAATTCAAATTCGTCACAAACAAACACCTACTGCATCAAAGTTTCAAATCAGCTGCATCATACATACAATTACACACATAAACAATTTATACTCATCACTTAAAAAAGATAAGCTTTAAGAATATATATTTGCCACAAACAAACACTTACTGCATCAACATTTTAAAAGAGTTGCATCACGCATACAACTACACAAACAAGCCTTTTACACTGAATAAATGACAGATTAATAGTTGATGCATCACAGTTTAAAATTACTGCATCACAGTTATTAGATATCACAAAGACATTTTAACAAACACCTTGTGTGCATCATTCCTAATCACTTTTTTATCTATTTTTTTTCCGATTTGTTTTCAAGTCCACAAAGAAACATGGTGTAATCTGAATCAAACTCCGAATATAACATATTTAGATCAATAACAACACAAAAAGCAAAGAAAATATTCAAAGTACGTTCAATAAACATCATCTACATTTAATTGAAGATCATATAACCAAATGAGTCATGGTAACAATAAATTACCATAAAAAAAACTTACTTTCAGTTTTGAATGATGAATCTACGGTGGAGAATGGTGGAGAAGACGCTGGAGATCATGGTGGAGAATACGGTGAAGATACGGTGGTTAACGGTGGTAGATAAGGTGGTGAATGGTGGTAGAAACGAAGAAGATGAAGTTGTGGTGAGAGGTGGGTTTTGGAGCAGATAAGATGAAGCGGTGGTGAGACGTGGGTTTTGGAGCAAAGAAAATGAAGGGAGTTATAATGAGATTAGCTGGGGAAAAAAATATATATACCCTATTGATGAAATGACAAAAATAACCCTGCTAGTTATAAATGAGAAGCAGGTGGAGGGGGGACACGTGGCAAGCTGTCATTGCTTCCTAGCCTTTTCATTATAAGGGTCTTTTCATTATAACCCAAACCT
Source organism: Chrysanthemum seticuspe (assembly GCA_019973895.1). Classification (NCBI taxonomy): domain Eukaryota; kingdom Viridiplantae; phylum Streptophyta; class Magnoliopsida; order Asterales; family Asteraceae; genus Chrysanthemum; species Chrysanthemum seticuspe. The sequence goes on along the minus strand of BPTQ01000006.1, from coordinate 286,275,440 downwards.
ATATATATATATACTAGTGTCAAAACCCGTCCGATGGACGGGTATTACTTGTGGTTTTTATTTTTATGATTTAATCAAATATATAATAAAAAGTAATTAAAAGTGAAATGAAAGAGCTAAGATCTATAATTGGTGTTACCATAATCCATTAAACGATTAAAAGCATGTAAGTACTTTGATTTGTGGGTTTTATTTTTAGGGTTTAGTAGAAGAAATATATCGTTAAAAGTTATTAAAAGTTAAATTAAACGAATAACAAATTAAGCTAAAAGGAAAAAAACCCCAAAATATAATATCATTACGAATAGCAAGATAACTTGTTTCTGCTTGTTGGGTTGTAACTAAAATATAATATTCTATGAACGTATTAGTATAAGATAATTTGAAAATGAAACGGTACCTAAAAGGAAAAAAAATATGAAAATAGTGAATATGGTAATCTAACGATAACTAAAACTTTTTATAAATAGTTATTTGCACGCATGGGGCTTAGACATAAATTTTTGATAAAATATTTGTTTCGTTAATTTGATCTTATAAAGTAGCTTATATATTTTTGAAGAGTATATTATTTATCTGTGGTTTTATTTTTGTAACTGAGTTAGTTCTTTTATTTTTTTCGTTGGTATTTGTATACAAAGTTTTAATGTTAATTGTTAACTTACAATAACGTTAGAAAATACTACGAATATGGGTGCATAAAGTGTCAATATATAACCAAAATCATGTGTTAGACTTAAATGAATCTCAAAGGTTAAACCAACATCGGCTAACTTGCTACCAAACACACTAATTACATTGAAGAGAAAGAGATATTAATATGAATTTGAGGTGATATAAAGATAACTCGGTATCCTAAATCCAAATAAAAAGGTATGCATTATAGCAACACATATGAATTTAGCATGCAGTGAATGGAAGTCAACTGCATATTGTCCCTCCTCAGTCGACTTGCTGGTCAAAACGATGTAATCTCTTTTAGTTCCCTGTAATATTAGAACCAATCATATCAACCATATCATCTTAACAAAACTGTACTTCGAGTGTATGCATTTTTTATTATAACAATATAATAGATGTGGTAATAATGAATGATTTAGTCTCGTTAGTGGTTTCCATTACTATAGTATGATCAGTATCATATTTTACACTGACAGGAGATCTAGATTCCCATGTGTTAAAAACATTATGTTTAGTGTCTTAACAGTTAAAAGTGGTACATGAATAAGGAGGGTGGATATCTTTTGTGAATGCGATAGTAATAGATTTGTAAAATATGTAACAAAACAGATTTAAGGATTAGACAATCAAATAAGTAGATAAGCATGTCACAAAATAGCTAAATCTTATTACTTAATCATGTCACAAACCTATACGAAGACTATGTTTAAGACGAAACTTATATCTAATTTAATTTCCCTCTTTTTCCTTGATATATAACTATGATCAAAATTTTCAGTTCTTAGTTGCTTCCTGCCCATGAAAGTCACCAAATGTTCACCTCTATTTAGCCTGGTTTCCTGCTTTTACTGAGGTAAATAGAAATAGTCCGTTAATCAAAGGATTCATTCTCAGTGTTGTTTTATTTTCGCCTTTAATGCTGATATTATGAATCCTTTTCCACCAAGAACCGGATAACGTATGATTTTGGAATCTGAAACTTGAAATGTGAAAAACTAAAACACATTGCTACTCTCATTTGAGTTTATTCGAGAACTACAACAGAATGTTACACTGTTAGCGTTGCATTAAATATTTTTATCGAAACCGTTTAAGAAAATACATTACATTTTTTATCTAATCTTGAGACATAGTTGACTTTTGGGGCATTCCCTTTTCATCTAATAATTTGACTTATTTGACTTTGACCCATTTCTTTTTTAGCAGACTATTCTTATCCTACCCATTTGAGATAATGCATTAACCCATACTATAAGTAAGTTGTAACTGCCACATGTAACTCAACATCTTAATATTAAAAAAAAAGATTAATACCGCCATGGAGACGACGCTAACAACAAAAGGCACGGCTACAAGAGGGGTTTTGAGCAAGCAAAAACCCGAGTGCAGAGCTCTGAATAGATTAACACAAAATATATAACAAAAACAATTCGCTAGTGGGTCCTAGACATATTCCATTTAACATATATTTTTCCACGGTATTATGAAAAAACTATTACTGTATGGAGCATGAGGTAGAAAATGTGGCCACATATATCCAACCTAATCTTTATTGCCCTGCATGATTTAGTGAAAAAAGATTATAGTGGATACTCATTCTCGTTGTTAGCTAATGATTTCATAATCATAATTTTTTCGTTGTCATCTTCCAAGATAAAAAATTTGGTGACTTTTGAATATAACTTGTGATTAGTCACATTTACATTCAGCCCTACACATGCTACACTTATGAATCAATACAGTCTTCGCATAATCTCGTTGTTCAACAGGTAACACATTCCACCTATACTTGATAACACCTCATGATCATATTATGTCAACCATCAGAAGTAACGATCATTGTGCAAGAACATTTAGACAACTTAACATTGTTGCAGTACAAATGCTGATAAAATGGACAAACATTACATATGTTTGGTGTAATGCTCAATACTTTAACGATTCTCAACTATGTGTGATTCTTATAGTCTCTGCTCTCATGCTCTCTTTTTCTTAATATCATTATTTTGGCTCTCCGATATGGTTAGATCCAATGTAATACCAACACATCAACCACCAAAAGCCAGGAATAACGCACCAATGAAGTGTGACATTGACCTAGAACTTCAAACTTGGAAAATCTAGTGAATTACGTCCCAAGAAGGTGTAGGGAAACATTTCTTGAAACATCCAGCAAACCTCATTGATGCAGATCCGACTAAGTTATACATGTGAAAGTTCTATATCTAGGTTGGAATTTCGGACCCCCATTGACGCAAGTACTAGTGGGTTGGGTTGATATCAAAGTGTTTTGAGTTGCTTAGGAAGTATGAGTTGGTCTATAAATAAGCCCCCTGAAATAGGCCTAAGAGATAGGTTGTAAAACCGCTTGCAGATTATGAGTTAGTTTAGAGATATAAAGTCAAGGATCAATCCAAATAAGGTTGTTGCACTTATATAACTAAGGTGCTTTAAAAATGGTAACTATTAGGTAGCTCAAAATAAGAAGTTTGGTCATTGACATCTTGACTAACTACGTGTGGTCAAAGCCTATAGTTGGCACTGGTTCTCAACACATTAGTAGATTCCTAAATTTTAACTTTTAATGAATGCTCATCTATCTCAGTCTTCTGTCTTAGAGAACCAACAGAAATGAGCACAAACAATCGAACATATGCTCTTTTAATTTGTTGTAGTCCTAGTCAATGTATTCAGAGCAAATAATGTTCTCTAGTGGAGTAAATACCATATTTGTAAACCATAAGAATATACATGTACATGGAAAGGATTGTAACAATTGTTAGAACTACAAAAAGTAATAAGAACAGCCAAAAGCCTAAACGTGTTGCAACTACACAAAGCTCGACTGAATCTAAAATGCAGGGCATGCAGTAGAATAATTTATCTGCACAAGATCTATATATCCCTAGCAAACCAAAATAATATATGGTTACAAAAGGTACGTAAAACCTACACTACAGACATATCTAAAATGCATGACAGAAGATGATAACATATACCTGTAAGGCAAAGAATTTGGAAGTTCATTGTGTTTGAAAGAATGTGAACCACTTGAAGCCACATGTCTGGATTATTTTGCAATTCCCGCAATATATGATCAGCATCAGTCCTCTGTATTGTCAAAAAGATATGGATGAGAAACATTAACAACAGAATATAACTAAATCATCTAATCCAAAACAATGTCACTACAAAAAGGTCCCCAGTAGACCCAAATTCTAATGCACACATCATCTGTAAATCAACCAAAAAAAAATACTCCAACATATAGAATTCATTGGAATATTATATTTTTAAAGAATGTCAACATGTTATTTTGAAAATTCCCTTTTATCTGTAAATATTATATTTTTCTATCATTCAGACTATTCACTTTTTACACTTATCAAATGGTCATATCCTAGTCGGGAAGAATTCACACAGAGTCTCTCAATCATTTACAATGTTGTTGTATCAAACATGAGCTAAGAGGGCATTTGGATTTACTTATCTAAACAGCTTAACTGCTTCAAAAATAAGTTGCTTATGTTCAGGTGCATAATATATACTCCGGTTAAGCAAATAAATGGTAAACAAAATACTTAAGACTCCTTATCTCCTTGAAATTTGAAGCGGATAAGTACTTAGTAAGCAATCCCATACACCCTATAAGACTATATATATTCAAGATCCTAGACATTTTAATATATTGAGGAATAAGCGTAAAAAATACTTACTTCATAACTGAGACCAAATAATCTGCAAGCGCATGCCAAAAAAACTCCCCCACTAACAAGCACCAGTCACAAGTGACGATGTTCTTGAAACCTTGTTGTGCATTGTACAAAACTCGAGGAACCGCAGTGTTTGGTTTGTGTGAACTGGCTAGACTCACACCTTCATATTTGTAGCTGTCAAACTTCAGTTTCATCATATGATAAGCTAAAATATGCCCTAAGAGTGACAACTGTTACTCAAACCTTTTAGATTCTCTCAACAACAGTTAAGCTTGAAACTTTCCAACCTGCACCATTAGGGAATAAAACTGAAGAACATTATTGAAGGTGGTGACATTCTTAGAATACGTTAGCTTTTTCGCAGTAAAATACATGATAAAAATACATTAGCATTCAGACACATGATCAGTACCGAGCAACCAAATAACCTCAGGCTACACAAATTCACTTCTCCATTTAGGAACATGACCAAACTGACTTTTCATAATCACAACCAAACTCCCTTCATCCGCCAGGCACAAAAGCTCAAGATGCCTTGATTTAACACAGATACATGAACAACAAAAAACGATAAATGAACATTTGTATAATTGAAGAATTTAAATTTTACCAAACCATGCGATGTGTTCATCATTGACCCAAAAGTGTGGGTTACTAGCACACTGGACTCCAGACAGATGCAACATTTATCATGCCCATGTTAAAATATAACATATGCTTTTAAACTATCTTTCAATCTATAATAATGATGGCATGTTCAGATATACAAATCTGAAGCATTCTTAGCTAAACTTTTGTTATTTCACAGTCATTTATAAAAGCACTTGTGTTTCCATTGCTAGCATCGGATAAAATCGGTGCCCCAACGTTTAGATGAGGACTAATAATATTCAAAGGCTTCTCACCCTCCTGTTTACAAAAATCAAATATTATCATTCACTTAATGCAACACAATACACACAAATATAAAAAAAATCATCTGAATTAATGCCTTTCCCAAAGATTAGTTACTTTATCATACCAATAGCTCTATGGAAACGTACCTACTACAAACTCAGCCCTGACCAACGGAAACCTACTACAAGCTCGGCATTAGGATCATGACGTTATATGACTTTCCAAAGATAGCACCATTTATGGCTCTATGGAAACATACCTACTGCAAGCTCAGCCCTAACCAACGGATTGCCATCTGATACAACATTCAAAAGACTTTTAACAATACTTATCTCAGCCCCAAATTCTTCATCATCATCATATTCATCGTATTATACTTTTTAGGGATAATTATGTTTAGGAATAAGATATTAAGGTGTATTTATACACAAAAAAAAAATAGGTTAAACATATATATATATATATATGATATATTTATCTTTTAAGTAATATATATCATAATTTATTTTAATTGTTATCTTCAAAAAATACATACTTAAAATACAAATTCTAGAATTTTTATATACTCTTCTTATTTATATTGATTTGAAAGATATAAATCAAAAAACAATTTATTCTAGTGGTAAGTTGTTTACAAAATACATGAATGACCCAAGTTCAACTCCAACAAATGTCTTCTTTTTAATAAAAAAATTTTAAAATGTACATATAATAAAAAAAAAATGTACATATTTTAAAATGAGTTTACAAAACTCAGCCCTGACCAACAAAAACAAAAACGAATTTTACAATTTATTAAAAACAAATGTACATATATTAATTAAAATGCCACATGTCATTTAAAAAAAAAATGCCACATAAATATAATGATGACATGGAAATATGACTTGGCATTATGGAATGCCAAGTGGTATTTTATGTGGCATGCCTCCTCTTATATATAATGTATAGATATATATATATATATATATATATATATATATATATAACTATCTCATAATATACAATCACAAACTATCTCGCATGTAATAAACATAAGTTGATCCTATAACTATTGGGTTGGAGAGCTTCTTACATAATAAGAGGCATCATTGAAACACAAGCCCTTTGATAAAATGGTATTTTTATTTTTATTACAGTAACTATAAAAATCTAGAGTTTGAGACCTCCAAGCTTTAGATCAAAGTCAATTGCACTTGCTAAGTCTCACTTGCTACAGACACACTAATATTGCTACCACACATCTTAAGGACCTTGACATCCGCAACTTTGATCACAGACTCCGCATAAACATCGTATACTCTTCGCCGCTCTAGATTCAAATCAAGTTGATCTTAATAAATCCATCATAGCAAAAATGATCAATTACAAGTTCGTTGTTTGCGTTGATGGCTGCCCATAAACTCCACTATAAGACCGTACATCGCATTACGCTATTATTTGTGTATTTGATCATGAAGTTAACAATAGTTATCCAACATCTAACACCATGTACATATTTCTATATAGTTTCAATTCAAATAGGTAAGTAGGACGTCACATAATTGAATTTTTACCATTTTACTTTTGTACGGCAGCAAAAGAAACAGTAAAAATAATTATAGTGTGAGGGTATAATTAGGAAACATATATTTTAGAGGCTGTTATATTTGAACTCATGCCTATCTATATTACATTATAAAGCATTTGACATGTTTTTAAAAATAAATAAGTACATCCATAATAGCATTTGTTGCAACACTTTAAAGCACTTTTTTTAGACATGTTTTTAAAAATAAATAAATAAATAAATACAAAGTAATTTAATATAAGAAAAAAAAAACGTCCATGACAATAAATACCTAATAAATGTTATTTTTAAAACACCCCTAATATGAAAAATACTTGTTATTATACATATTGTACAAACTAATAAAACACAAAAATCTTCATGCAATTTATATTTAAACAAGTTCATGGTACATATGGTTTTAAAAAACGGACCGGGCCAGCGAGTTCAACCGGTTCGGCTAGCCTATAAAAGTCGTCCGAAAACGATATTGTAAAAATAGCGTTTAAAAATACATACTAAAATACAATGTTCAAAAAATATTATTAAATCGCAAAAGTGCCTCGAAAATCAGCCTTTTGGAAAAAATTTAATAAAACTTACCGTCAAAACTAAAAACTTTGTTTTATAAAAATCGGACGATTTTTTCAAAGCAAAAGTGCAAAGTGCTAAGTGCTAATCATATATATTATGTATATATATATTTGAATATTAATAATTATACTCTTTAAAGTAACTCACATGATTTATTGAATATTTATTTTTACTTTATCTTTATAAGTAATTTTTTACTTGTATCATCCATCTATGTGGGACAAATTTAACAAACATTATTTTTGAGAACTAAATTTTCTTAGTATAATGTAAGTGATTTTTAAAAGTCGCTATGGTGTTATTATTTAATGATAACTTATGACTACGGCGCTATTGTCAACTACTTTTATCTTATACCTTTACAATATACCTACTACCAACTTATTATTGTCACTACATCACGTGGATAATTTACAATTTTTATACGAAATTTTTTGTTATTGCATAACAGTATTCAAAACTAAAATTATCGTCGTCCGTATATCTATTGTATTGTAAAATATCGATCTAAAAAAAATTTCACACTGAATATTTTAATTGTATGGCGCCCGCCGCTGCAACGCGCGGGTACCCTGCTAGTTGATTGAATACTTGAATGTCTTCTTTCAATGTAGATTGTCGTATCGCTGAAAAGATTTCATAATACAAAATAATCAACACAATGTTTACTTCTACGCAAAATAAAATTTTGAAAATAAAACTGATGTTGACAGCAAAGAATTTGTCATTTTTAAATAATTTTTGTATCTAAGAAAACCCCAATTTTCTTTTAGTTGACTTCCTATTATGAGGTCATCTCTAATAATTAAGGCATTTACGATTTGTTTGTTATTTTTTTATGAATTGAAATGTACCTATTGTATACTTTGGTAACGCAACAGTGACCACTGTGCTTAATAATAACTATTTAATAATTTTTCATATAATACTGTATCGTCATCAATAAGCGGAAAGAGATTCCTTACGCAATTGACTTTCATTTTATGCAATTATAATGCGTGTGTTTTCAATGCGAGTACATTATTATGTATATTTGAACTAGCTTCCAGTTTTTTTTTTTTTTTTTTTTTTTTTTTATGAGTAAATAAGTAAATTGATATGTTAACTAGACAAGTCCTTTACATTAACGAATACATTATTATGTATATTTGAACTGGCATCAAGTTTTATTTTTTTTATTAATAAATTGATGTGTTAACTAGACAAGTCATTTACATTAATGAATCGTTATTTGCATTTCCCTGAATTAAGTGTAGCACTTGTAGAAGATAAATAATAATAATAATAATAATAATAATAATAATAAGAGTAAAATACACCGTTCGTCCTTAATCTTGTACACAAACATCAAGATTGGACAAAAGTTGGCTTTTTCATCGCCGGGAGTCCAAAACAAGGAGTATATATGCTAAACTCGTCCCTTGACCATTAACGCCGAGGTAAATGTTCCGTTGTAGTCCATAAAATCTCGTTATCCTTTTACTGTTGAGGGTAGAATCGTCTTATTACCTTGATGTACTATAGCCTCAGTTGTAAAAATCGGCCTAAGCGGCCGATTAATCCCCGCATAATCGCTGGTCGCTCACTAAGCGCCTTGATTTATTATAATTGGCCTATTTAATCGGTTTGGTCAAAGATCGCTTAAAAATCGATCAACAAACCGATTAATCAGACAAAATCGGTCTAATCGGATTAATCGAAAAAAATCTCTTAAAAATTGGTCAACAAAATATCTTAAGAATCGGTTAACAAATCGGTTAATCGGTCAAAGATCGCTAACAAATGGTCAACAAAACGAGTAATATCTATGTTTGACTTTGAACATTGAAGAATTATTTATTATGTTTATATTTGAATACCTGAAATATTAGTACTTTGATGCGCTATGCTTATCTCATACATATAATATAATATAATATCTAAAATTACAATTTTGACCATAAAAGTTCCAATCTGATTAACCCACGATTAATCCCCACCTAACCGATTAATCGCTAGGCCCTACCCGACCGCCTCACCAGCGCCTAGCGATTTTTACAACCTTGACTATAGCAGATGTCTAATTCAATTTTCCGTCATAATGTATAATATAACTAAGCTGTGTACTCATTGCTCATCCCCAAACTTGTTTCGGAAGCCTACCCAAAAAACGCTAATGCAATATCAATCATCAAATCAAATAATCTAAGTAAGAAAATATCAAGCAGCAACCTTGGATTTACTTTATGGCGAATCAAAGAACCTCCTTTCTTTTATGACTATGAGAAGGAGGAAAACTCTCAATTAGGATATATGGTTAGTGTTTTTGCATTTTTTGTTATAATCGTATACACCTATATATTAGTGCGATTGTTTAAGTTATTCCCCTTTTAGGTAACTTGATCGTAATAGTGTTTTTTTACAACTTTTCTACAGCGGAAGAACCAGGTTCCTTTAGCATGAAGTTCCATTATCAAGGTACATTCAAATACTCTCCAGGTAGAATATATCAAGGAGGCAAGGAATTCCTGCTTAATTATGTGGAAATAAATGAGGTATTCGTTGATGAAATGGATGCTCTCATGACCCAAATCGGTTATGAGAATGGACATACTAATTATTTCTACTTTCTTAAGCCTGATACTTCATTGGATGATGGTTTGTTTAGTTTGCGTGAAGCTGCTAATCTTGACTTGTTGAAAGACCTTGTCAAAGACCATAAGTTGATAGATGTGTATGTGGAAATAGGTTAGACAAGATTATAGCTGTCTGAAATGTCCCCACAATCTATTAAGACTGTATTTTGGGAGATGGATGAAAATAGCAGAAAAGTTGCTAGTGTTGCTATTCAATCTTGTTGTAGATGATTGGTGTTAGATGATCTTGATAATGAGCCTGCACTAGATCCTTTTATGCAACTTACACAAGTACCTATAGACCTCAATTATATTGGTGAATCTAACAATTTGCTGAGCGTGCTTTAGTACTTATTGATGAGGACAATGCTATTAAGGAGCCTGATAATTTTGAGGTTAATCTGTTCCGAGTGACTCAGGGGAAGCACTTAGAGAAAGTAGGAAGAGCACTAGTTGATGTCAATAACAGGTTTGAGGAGCCTGATGTTGATGTAAATCTATTTTAATTGATTCAGGATAAGCATTTAGGGGAAGTAGGAAGCGCATCTGTTTATGTCAATAACATGGAAGAGGATAATGTTGTTGATGTTACTCTATTACAAGTGAATGAGACTAGTGACTTAGGCTATGCAGTTGATGATTCAATTCAACCAAATAAAGAGAATACTTGTCAGGAGAATGATGCACCACTTGCTTTGGTCCAAGTAGGTCAGAGTAATGACTTAGGTAAAGCAGGAACAACCAGTAATATAAGTGATGACATGCATTTCGAAAATGATTTACCTGTGATGGTTAATGATGTCTTTTACAGTGGGTATGTTTTTTTACCGACAGGCAGACTTTCCAAATGGAGTCTATACCACATTCTTCTATTGTGGTCAGGACTTTCCTACTGAAATGGATGTCAAAAATAAGGTAACAGAGCATTCAATAGAAACTAGGAGGGAGTTGTTTTTTGTGAATAATGACAAAACAAGAATAAGGGTCAGATGTAAGGGTTGTGTTCCACTTTCAGGCTGGACTGGATATAGGCCCATCTAGAAGTCCATTAAGCAGAAGGGGTATAAATTCATTGCTTTCTGGCAAAAAGGACCCTTCAGTAATACTCTGCCCATGGCTATTGTTTGTCGGCAGGAATGGTGAGACATGTACATGGTCAGTCAGAACATATAATGAGCAACACACTTGTTTGCAATCAAGGGCAGTCAGAGCTTTTGACCTTAACTATATCTCAAAGCAAATTATAGCACAAATCGAAACCAATCCACTGGTTCCTGTCAAGTCTGTGCATAATCAACTTACCAACCAATACGAGCTTGAAGTGTCCCTGCAGAAGGTTTTAAGGGCCAAAAACTTAGCATTAATTGCTATCAGGGGTTGATTCGCGCAAAACCGTCAAGTCAAACAGACTTAAAACAGTTCAGACGCAAATGCAATTAAGATCAGAGGAATACAGTGGATTCCCGGGTCGTTAAGTCCCACGGAGGATGAATTGGTGTTTAAAACAACTTCAGATGATAGAATGATCACTAATGATAGCGATCAGAAAAGATTTGGATATGATAATTATACTACTGAAAAAGGTATAAATAAAAGCGACTTAAATGCAAATTAAGAAAATTAAAAAGATAAAAGATATTAAATAAACGCTATCACTATTTTTAAAGTGATGAACGTTTAAAACTTAAAACCTAAAAACTTACGTTTAAATTAAAAACTACGTTAACGTACTAAATAAAAAATGAAACTTATACAATATAGATCCTAAAAATATGAAAAATACATTTTTACAAACCTAATGATAAAAGAAAATTTATAGAAAAAGAAAATTATTTTTAAAACTATTTATGTAATTATTATTAATTAAAAACTAATTTAAACTATTTAATAATATTCTAAAATAAAAGAAAATATAAAATAAGACTAGAAAAATAAAGTTAAGACTTAGAAAAATCTAAAATATGATAAAACTAATTTTAAAACTGAAAATATAATTTTTAGGCTTTTTATGTATTTATTATTAATTTAAAACTATTTAAAACTAATTTAAATTATTAAAAATACCAAATAAAAGGAGAAAAATATGGAAAAATACTTTTTAAGCTTTTTACATTTATCTAAACTTAAGAAAAATGAAAAATTATTTTTTAGAACCTTTTCTTAATTATTTGTATTTAAAGCTAATTAAAAAGGATTAAAAACTAAATTAAATCAAGAAAAATAGCAAAACACCTTAGAAAAATCTGAAAATTTCAGGAAAATGTTAAAATATTATTTTAAGTTTATAAAAAATATAAAAACATATGCTTATTTGGAGGAAAATAAGGCTGCAGTACAACTGCTTAATAATAAGCAATCCAAAATAAGCTATAAGCTACCACAGAGTACCTGATGAAAACAGAATCTAGGTAATGCTAAATTAAGCCTATCTTAACCAATTATCAGTACTCTAGATCATTTAAAGAAGCTTAAACTAGTTATGAGCTTATTGGATTATAAGTACAAAACAGTGATCAAGGGGTTCCTTTAAGCACTAGCACAAGCTAGACAAATAAGCTAAAATGGAAAACAGCTATAGGGACTTAAAATAGATCTGGCTAACTACACAAGGACCAAAAACCAGCTCCTTACAAGCTTCAATGAAGCTTGTGCAAGGGCTGCAAGATGTGCCTGTGTACACTGATTTGAGCAGTTAGCAAAAATGGGACAAACAATAAGCTTGCTGCAGCCCTAGCAAACAAGCTACAAACTGAAAAAGTAAACTTGAGACTTCAAGATGGCTTTGAAAGCTTCCCAAAGATCCAAGTTATACATGATTTGACCAATTATCAAGCTCTGTGTGAGCTTTTGATTGAACTAGAAAAACTGGTGCACAGGGCACCATATTGACTTTTTAGGAAATGATCTAAGTTGACTAAACTGAATTTTAACTTGAATTTGCTAACTGGTTATGTTGTATTATGCTAGGATAAGATGAGATTAAGCTAGTCTAACAAATTTTAAACTACTGTGATGATTTTTACAACTTGAATCCTAACAGTTAACTGATTGAATGAGATTAAAAGATACTTTTGACTTTTGAACTAATGATCACTGGTTTTTCTTGTAGAACTGAGTTATTAGGATTGAGTTTGACACAAAATAACCACAAACACAAGACTGCACATCCTGCTTCACAGTGAACTGGACAATACCAAACAGTCTTTTATGAGACTGTTGTGATGATTTTCAAAACAAGTCACAGACTAAGACCATGAAATCTATCACAGACCTTATAATATCAGTAAATAAGACTAAACAAGCATAGAACAACAACATTAACAACATTAAGACAAGAAATACCAATTAAGCTAATAAGACTGTTAAAAGGAGATTTCTAACAACTATGAATTTTAAATAACAAGCTACTGGTTTAAAAGCTTATTTATACTTAATTATGACTAATGATCATGGAAACACAAAGATTAGAGCTTATGGCTACCTTGCACAGTGAAATGAGAAATTAGCTTGAAAGGGCTTACAAATGATTCCAAGTGAAAAATGAAACCCAAAGACTGAGAATCAATCCTAATGCTTCCCAAGAAGCTCTATACCAGTAATCATTCCAAAGAACAGCTCTGCACACCTTTCTTGATCATTTCCCATAGCTTTTTATTTTTAACTAATTTATTTGAATTTTTGATATTTTTCTCTTTTGACTACTAAACTGATTTTAAGAGTTACTAAAAGCTTTCATAAGCTTTATAAGGGGCTTATGTGACTTACTCAGTCCAAAATAACAACTTCTAACAACATTTCAAACATTCATGAAATTTTAAACTTGAAAATATGCATAAAATGGAAATATGATTAGGACTTGAAATTGAAACTTGAAAACGATTCAAAACATACTAAGATCACTTAAAAAGTACTTGGAAGCTTTTAAATTACACTGGAAATTAAATTTTAACTACAACGACTAAAACTAAACTAAAACTACTCTACTTATCTTCTCCACTGCTCCTTTTTCCCTTTTTATAGCCTTTTTAGGTACCCCACATGCCTCTGAGTTGATCCCACCACCATTGGATTACTGAAACTTATCTAAGCCTTTGATTTCACTTTTGGCGCCAAAAAGTCTTTGGGCAGGTAGCAGCAATTAATGCGTTTTGGTTAGATATGGAGGTGGAGGGGGGTTGTATTACAGCTGGGGAAGTGATGTGGAAAGGTGGAGGTGAGGTGGTAGGGCAGGTGTGGTTGCAGGAGTGGAACAGGTGGAGGGAGGAAGAAGGGTGAACAGTGGAGCGGGCGTTTTTAATTTAAACACTGGGCGGGTTTTGTTTTGGGCTTGGGTGTTGGATTGGGCCACAGTTGGATAATTGGATATGTTTGGTTTGTAGCTTAGTAATACACAAGGACCTTTTATGTAATTCTTTGAAAGTTGAAAGGCTGATCTTGAATATTTTCCAAAGCTCTCATAAGGACTAAAACTGCCAAGTAAGAATAGTACAAGGACCTTTGTTGTTAATTTCTATTTTTGAAATGTCCAAGGACTAAAACTGCAAATTTAGAAACTTGAGGGACCAAACATGTAAATTCTCAAAAGTTTTATCATAAGGACCATTTTTGTCATTTATTAATAGTACAAGGTTAAAATTTGATAATTTTCACTTTTTAAATTAACCAAGGACTATATTTGACATTTTCCAAACTTGAGGGACTAAAGTTGTCATTTTGTGATTTTTAAACTTTAAAAGGTTTGTTTTGACAACTTTTGAATCTCATGGACCTAAAATGATATTTTACAAGTTTTTGAATTACCAGGGACTGATTTTGACAATTTTTATAACTTGGGGGACTAAAACTGCCAATTATGCAAACTTGATACGTTTTTCATCAGATTTTGATGTTTTTGCATTTAAAACATATAAAACACTTGTTTGTGATATTTTTATCATTTTGAAGCATTTCTGAGTGTTTTCAGATGTTTTTGGCATTCTAACAGTATAAAAATGATGAGTATTTAGACACTCATCAATCCCCCACACTAAGATATTGCTAGTCCCTAGCAATGATTTGAGAAAATTTAATGGATTTTATCTCTTTACCAAAAGCCATTACTTCTGGAGTAGCCAATTGTTTTGATTCAAGTAAAAATCTTGGCACAACGATAACCAAATGATTTTGAGCAAATCATAAGCTGTCAACGGATTTGATATGTCTTTACCAGAAGCCGTACCCTTCTGGACTAGCCAACTCTTAGATAAATTATCAATATTATCTTTGGTGAGTCGATTACCAATTATGGATTTCCAACTGCCTTTACCACAAGCCATAAACTTGCGGGCTAGCCAACTTTTCACTTTTTAAGATATGGTGAGTTGAACACCATACAATTTTAGGCAAATTGCAAGCCATAAACGGATTTGAGATATCTTTACCAAGAGCCGTTTGCTCCTGGATTAGCCAATCCTTATGTGGGTTAGACATGGTGGACTGATTACCATTTGTTGTATTTAGTACATAGTACTTCCACTAAATAAAAAATTTTAAAATTTGGCCATTTTGGGGGAAAAAGGGACTAAAAGGGTACATTTATGATCAAATTCGCCAGAATTTCCCCCCCATACTTAGAAATGAATATTGTCCTCAATATTCAAAGTACCGGCTGTTATGCCGAAACTTAGAACGTAAAAAGATAACATTACTAGCTAAGTGTAGAAACACAACAATTATTCTCTTTTTGAATATTTACAATTTTCATTTATTTTCAAAATCTATATACAACATGTGGGGCATCTCCCCCACACTAGGGTGGTACACACGGGTGAAAACCCATGTTTAGCTACTGTTTTTAATTACCGAGTCGCTAGCTTGACTCGACCCCGAATTAATTTGTTCATGGGGAAGCAAGTGGAAGAGACAATCTCCATCGGACTTTCATTCAAGATGTTTGTATAAACATTAAAGTACGTGAAAGTTCCACACCGATGAGATATACACAGTACCGGCTCAAAAATGATTAATGAAAATGCCGGGGTCAAAGATAATGTCTTCATTCCCGAAGGAGTGAAGAATAGGAGAAGCCACGGGATAAGTGAAAAAGAGAAAGAAAGTCATGATAAAGATCATGATTAACTCATCATCACTCACAGGAGAATTCATGGTTTCATGAATTTCATTTTTTAAGCTCAATTGGTCTAGACATATCCCGGGTGTGTCTAGATCAAAGTAGAAGTTATCATACTCCGGTGGAGATATGATATGAGTAAGTTCACAGGAGAACTCCTCGAAGGTGAATGAATCATATTCAAAATTGATATGAGTGGGTTCACTAGTGAACTCCTCCAATGTAAATGATTCATAATCGGGGAGAGAATTATGAAAATGAGAAGTGGTATTACCACTAATTTTCTCTCCCATCTGATCAAAACAGAAGGCTTCCATTTCCGGAATAGAATCATCGGAAAAAATGTCACTATCCTTTATGGGGATAGGAGATGAAATGGGTTTTTCTTTGAAAGCCTCGATTTTAGAAATGAGAAGATTAACATTCAATACTGTAAGACGAAGAGCTTCGTCTTGGATTATTTCTTCTTCATTCTCTTCTCCTAAGCTAACAAGCTCAGAAGGTAATTCCCCCACATAACTTATGTCTCCACAAGATAAAGAATAGTCCTCATCAGAATCAGAGAACATCTCAATATGATCATTTTGGAAGACAAGAGGGGTAGGGATATCACACAAATGCTCGAGAATTCCCTGTGACTCTCTTGGGATTGGGACAAGGTCCTCAACACTAGACTTTATGAATTCGTCCGATTCCTTTTCAGGAACAGTGTCAAGAAGCTCATCCCCCATGCTTAGAGAGTGAGTGTGAACCTCGGGTGTGATAGCAGTAAACTGAGGGAGTTGAGAAGGACTAGCAGTTATGGATTCTACAAGTTCCATTATTTCTACTGCTAGTGATTCAGTCATATTCTTTTCTCCCTGTATTTCCACGGATGGAATCTCAACTGATGAACTTGATGAATAAAATTGTAGAATATCAAGGGTATCTTCATCATCATCGTCATCAGGAATGAAATGGAATTGAGAGCTAGATTTGAATGCTTTTTGTAGTGCAATTGATTCCCTAACAGTGTTTTCAATGGCAATCTGGGAATCTAATTTAGCATCCCGCTCTTCAGCTAACAAAACTTCCATGGATTTTTCATTTGGATTATCTTGGGAGGACATAGCCGACTCCTCCTTAAGTTCTTTTAACAACTCCAGAGTCTTCAGTAGAAGGTCTGTCGTAGTTTCATGAGGAGTTGCTTGAATCATTTGGTACTGTGGAGTTTGGTCATTATACGAAGATTCGTAATTGTTACAAGGAATTGGGTTCCCTGTTTGACAATCCGAGCTAGAGTGAGGACCTCCACAATACTCACAACAGTACAACTGATGTGGCTGTGAGTGGTATGTGTTGTAGTCATAATTGTTATCAGGAACCTGCTTATAGACAAGCGTGTTTCCCGATTGACAATTAGAACTGGAGTGTGAACCACCACAGTACTCACAACAGTACAACTGATGTGTCTCACAGTGTGGCAGCTGATGGAATAAATCAGCTGTGTTATGGTAGGAATAGGGATCTTGGTTATAGACAGACCCGTTTCCTGATTCCACCATGCAACAACTGGGGCAATTGCCACCATTATAAGGACCACCACACCATTGACAACCAAGAGGGTGAGGATAAGACATAGAAAGAATCAAAGGTTATCAGAGGGTAAGGAATGAAGAATCAAAAAGGTAGGAGGGTAAAGATGGATATTTTTGGCATTTTTGAAAAACATTACGATAAAAACAAAGACTGAAAATATTTTTGGCGTTTTTAACACTTTAGGAAAAGTGTTAATGAACTTTTGGGATTTTTGAAAACTTTACAAAAAAATTTTACAAAAGATGGGGTATGCACAAGAATGGATCTGAAAAAGGCTAAACACACGCTAAAGCCTCCCCGGCAGCGGCGCCAAAATTTGATTCGCGCAAAACCGTCAAGTCAAACAGACTTAAAACAGTTCAGACGCAAATGCAATTAAGATCAGAGGAATACAGTGGATTCCCGGGTCGTTAAGTCCCACGGAGGATGAATTGGTGTTTAAAACAACTTCAGATGATAGAATGATCACTAATGATAGCGATCAGAAAAGATTTGGATATGATAATTATACTACTGAAAAAGGTATAAATAAAAGCGACTTAAATGCAAATTAAGAAAATTAAAAAGATAAAAGATATTAAATAAACGCTATCACTATTTTTAAAGTGATGAACGTTTAAAACTTAAAACCTAAAAACTTACGTTTAAATTAAAAACTACGTTAACGTACTAAATAAAAAATGAAACTTATACAATATAGATCCTAAAAATATGAAAAATACATTTTTACAAACCTAATGATAAAAGAAAATTTATAGAAAAAGAAAATTATTTTTAAAACTATTTATGTAATTATTATTAATTAAAAACTAATTTAAACTATTTAATAATATTCTAAAATAAAAGAAAATATAAAATAAGACTAGAAAAATAAAGTTAAGACTTAGAAAAATCTAAAATATGATAAAACTAATTTTAAAACTGAAAATATATTTTTTAGGCTTTTTATGTATTTATTATTAATTTAAAACTATTTAAAACTAATTTAAATTATTAAAAATACCAAATAAAAGGAGAAAAATATGGAAAAATACTTTTTAAGCTTTTTACATTTATCTAAACTTAAGAAAAATGAAAAATTATTTTTTAGAACCTTTTCTTAATTATTTGTATTTAAAGCTAATTAAAAAGGATTAAAAACTAAATTAAATCAAGAAAAATAGCAAAACACCTTAGAAAAATCTGAAAATTTCAGGAAAATGTTAAAATATTATTTTAAGTTTATAAAAAATATAAAAACATATGCTTATTTGGAGGAAAATAAGGCTGCAGTACAACTGCTTAATAATAAGCAATCCAAAATAAGCTATAAGCTACCACAGAGTACCTGATGAAAACAGAAGCTAGGTAATGCTAAATTAAGCCTATCTTAACCAATTATCAGTACTCTAGATCATTTAAAGAAGCTTAAACTAGTTATGAGCTTATTGGATTATAAGTACAAAACAGTGATCAAGGGGTTCCTTTAAGCACTAGCACAAGCTAGACAAATAAGCTAAAATGGAAAACAGCTATAGGGACTTAAAATAGATCTGGCTAACTACACAAGGACCAAAAACCAGCTCCTTACAAGCTTCAATGAAGCTTGTGCAAGGGCTGCAAGATGTGCCTGTGTACACTGATTTGAGCAGTTAGCAAAAATGGGACAAACAATAAGCTTGCTGCAGCCCTAGCAAACAAGCTACAAACTGAAAAAGTAAACTTGAGACTTCAAGATGGCTTTGAAAGCTTCCCAAAGATCCAAGTTATACATGATTTGACCAATTATCAAGCTCTGTGTGAGCTTTTGATTGAACTAGAAAAACTGGTGCACAGGGCACCATATTGACTTTTTAGGAAATGATCTAAGTTGACTAAACTGAATTTTAACTTGAATTTGCTAACTGGTTATGTTGTATTATGCTAGGATAAGATGAGATTAAGCTAGTCTAACAAATTTTAAACTACTGTGATGATTTTTACAACTTGAATCCTAACAGTTAACTGATTGAATGAGATTAAAAGATACTTTTGACTTTTGAACTAATGATCACTGGTTTTTCTTGTAGAACTGAGTTATTAGGATTGAGTTTGACACAAAATAACCACAAACACAAGACTGCACATCCTGCTTCACAGTGAACTGGACAATACCAAACAGTCTTTTATGAGACTGTTGTGATGATTTTCAAAACAAGTCACAGACTAAGACCATGAAATCTATCACAGACCTTATAATATCAGTAAATAAGACTAAACAAGCATAGAACAACAACATTAACAACATTAAGACAAGAAATACCAATTAAGCTAATAAGACTGTTAAAAGGAGATTTCTAACAACTATGAATTTTAAATAACAAGCTACTGGTTTAAAAGCTTATTTATACTTAATTATGACTAATGATCATGGAAACACAAAGATTAGAGCTTATGGCTACCTTGCACAGTGAAATGAGAAATTAGCTTGAAAGGGCTTACAAATGATTCCAAGTGAAAAATGAAACCCAAAGACTGAGAATCAATCCTAATGCTTCCCAAGAAGCTCTATACCAGTAATCATTCCAAAGAACAGCTCTGCACACCTTTCTTGATCATTTCCCATAGCTTTTTATTTTTAACTAATTTATTTGAATTTTTGATATTTTTCTCTTTTGACTACTAAACTGATTTTAAGAGTTACTAAAAGCTTTCATAAGCTTTATAAGGGGCTTATGTGACTTACTCAGTCCAAAATAACAACTTCTAACAACATTTCAAACATTCATGAAATTTTAAACTTGAAAATATGCATAAAATGGAAATATGATTAGGACTTGAAATTGAAACTTGAAAACGATTCAAAACATACTAAGATCACTTAAAAAGTACTTGGAAGCTTTTAAATTACACTGGAAATTAAATTTTAACTACAACGACTAAAACTAAACTAAAACTACTCTACTTATCTTCTCCACTGCTCCTTTTTCCCTTTTTATAGCCTTTTTAGGTACCCCACATGCCTCTGAGTTGATCCCACCACCATTGGATTACTGAAACTTATCTAAGCCTTTGATTTCACTTTTGGCGCCAAAAAGTCTTTGGGCAGGTAGCAGCAATTAATGCGTTTTGGTTAGATATGGAGGTGGAGGGGGGTTGTATTACAGCTGGGGAAGTGATGTGGAAAGGTGGAGGTGAGGTGGTAGGGCAGGTGTGGTTGCAGGAGTGGAACAGGTGGAGGGAGGAAGAAGGGTGAACAGTGGAGCGGGCGTTTTTAATTTAAACACTGGGCGGGTTTTGTTTTGGGCTTGGGTGTTGGATTGGGCCACAGCTGGATAATTGGATATGTTTGGTTTGTAGCTTAGTAATACACAAGGACCTTTTATGTAATTCTTTGAAAGTTGAAAGGCTGATCTTGAATATTTTCCAAAGCTCTCATAAGGACTAAAACTGCCAAGTAAGAATAGTACAAGGACCTTTGTTGTTAATTTCTATTTTTGAAATGTCCAAGGACTAAAACTGCAAATTTAGAAACTTGAGGGACCAAACATGTAAATTCTCAAAAGTTTTATCATAAGGACCATTTTTGTCATTTATTAATAGTACAAGGTTAAAAGTTGATAATTTTCACTTTTTAAATTAACCAAGGACTATATTTGACATTTTCCAAACTTGAGGGACTAAAGTTGTCATTTTGTGATTTTTAAACTTTAAAAGGTTTGTTTTGACAACTTTTGAATCTCATGGACCTAAAATGACATTTTACAAGTTTTTGAATTACCAGGGACTGATTTTGACAATTTTTATAACTTGGGGGACTAAAACTGCCAATTATGCAAACTTGATACGTTTTTCATCAGATTTTGATGTTTTTGCATTTAAAACATATAAAACACTTGTTTGTGATATTTTTATCATTTTGAAGCATTTCTGAGTGTTTTCAGATGTTTTTGGCATTCTAACAGTATAAAAATGATGAGTATTTAGACACTCATCAGGGGTCAATTCAAGCTACAATTTACCATGTTGAGAGATTATATTCAATAGTTGCAGAAGAGAAACCTTAATACAACAGAACTGATGAATGTGGAATGACCTGCAGATGAGGCTCTTCCAACGAGAGAATTCAAGAGAGTGTATGTTTGTTTAGGTGCACTGAAGGAAGGATTTAAAGGGAGTGGGAGATCATTGTTGGGGCTGGATGCTTTTCCAATTCATGGTCCTTTGAATGGTCAACTGCTGACAGTTGTGGGAATTGATAGCAATAATGGTATATACCCTTTAGCTTATGCTTTTGCTGAATCAGAAAACATAGGATCATGGACTTGGGTTCTTTATTGTTTATCCGATGATATAGCACTTGAACCAATCTCAAGCATCACTTTTATTACTGACATGCAAAGGGTACTCCCTTAATCTGTTCATGAATTTAAGTCTCTTTATTTTGAAACAGACATTAAACATAATTGATTTTGTGCAGGATACAAGTAGAGCTTTAAGAGATGTTTTTCCAGATGCAGAACACAGATTTTGTATTAGAAGCATTCATGAGAAAATGAAACTTCAATGGAAAGGTAGGGCCTACAAAGAACATCAGTGGAAATGTGAAACAGCCTCAACTGTTGTACAGTTTTAGAAAGCTATGGCTGATTTCAAGAAATTTAATCAACCAGCCTGATCAAACAGATTGATAACGTCTATAATAGCGTTTTTTCGAGCCTCATCGTCTTCTTCGCATTGTTTTTTAACATACATTTGCATATCTTCAACGGAATGGGAGAGACAACAAGCCATAATAATTTTGTGTTGAGAAGTAGTTTGAGGTTGAATTGTGTGAAATGAGATTTGTGGATTGAAGCGTGTTAATATGTTGTGTATTTATTAGGTAGTTTAAAAGATTTTTTTTCCAACCGTTACAAAACGGCTAGAAAGCACAAGGTTTATTTGTGAAAATTTTGATCGCTCCCACGACCAAATTACACAAAAACAAACCCACAATCGAATCCTCATAGTAGGGCGATCGAGTGGCACTCGATCGACTAAGTCGATCGTGTGTCCTTACTAGGGGCAACCTAAGGATTTACGGGTTTTTGTTGCTATTTTATAATATTATGGAATTTGATTCTTTTTGCATTTTTGTTTTTTTAGATTATGAGATGGCTGGATTGAAAGAGAATATGCAGGGTGTGAATTATCTTACAAAAGCGCATGGTGAGTGAAATAAAGATTTGTGCAGTTTAAGTGTTTGATATAATGCATGAATGATTATAAACCCGAGATTAATTTTGGAATTTGATGGTTTTTTTAGGTGTAGGAAGAGGAGGAATAATGGCAGGAAGTGGACAGAGGCGAATTCTCGGAGAGATCAATAAGAATATCATCAATGGAAAAATTGGAAGTTATCTAAAAAGAAATCTTTCATCCGATAACGATAGTGATACTATCAGTGGAGAATCTATAAGTGGGAATGCAATGAATGATATTTCACAAGGACCTCAAACTACATCCACAACTGATATTCCTTTGGCTACAGTAGAGATTTACTGGTATTATTCATGTGGGGAATACATCTTCCTCAACTCTAAAAGTTGCCATTGATTTTTTATTTAATGAACACAAATTGATTTTGCAATAGGTAAGAGGTCAAAATTAAGCCTTAAAGATCTTATATTTTTAGCAAGTTATTATTTGTCTTTGATACGCGTATAACGCGCGTTCGGGGTCAAAGGAACTTCCTTTTCTTCGAGCAAGTTTTTCAACACCCTAGGCAGTGAACCTAATCGTTGTACTGTAGTATTAGGGTAAGCCTCGGGAATTGATATCGTTCTCTAGGGGAATAGGAATGCTAGTGAGAAATTACTACGCTAAGGTTGGGGTTGAGGAAGATTATTTTTTATCTTTTTTATATTTTTTAGAAAATTGAAAGGTACGAATCTCGGGGTATTGGATTTGGGGGGTTGGTATTTCTACCGATTACTCTACTTATCTAAATTAACTAAGCTAAGGTGAGTCTAGTCTTTGTCTATTATTGTGTGCTCTTATGATGATTAAAAATGTGTTTACCTAGATGCTATTACTCCCTAGTTATCTCCTATTGATGGTTGAATTGTCAAGTCATTATTCTTAACGCGTTGTGTCTTCTAAGGTCGTAGGGTATGCGTTTTTCCCAAACTCTTTGAGACTACCTTAAGGTTATTGCCTACGAAATCTCTAGGATTCATAAACTAACTCTAAGGTTTCCTTTTGATGTTTAGACTACAATAACTCTAGGCGATTATAAACTAATGTTCACAAAGATTACTCAAGCATTAAAAACACAAAGAATGACCTATCGCAACACTAGGTCAATCACAATTAAGATAAGAGACAACCAATCAATATTCAATACCTAGGTTTCATAGATCTAAGCAAACATACAAGTAAATTAGCCGGACATGGAAAACATGCAAGCATACACACAAACAATTGAAGACATAATTGAATTAATGAAGTAAATTACTTATCTTGTTGTAAAATATGGTATGGAACCCTAAGATACTGCCCAAGACAGCCAAAGTTCGGTTTAGGTTTTACTCCACAAAACTACCTCTCTAAATACTGAAAATTCGAATTCTATATATAGAGTTACAATATGCGACGGAATCACTCTTTAATTGTGACGCCGTCGGGTCGCCGCCATTAGGTTTTCGTATTGGCCACGTCAACTCTGTGACGGCGTCACCTTATGCTTGTGACGCCGTCGGCTTCATCTTCTGACGCCGTCGGGATCCAAATCTAGGTCGTCTGAGTTGTGACGCCCTACTCTTTAAAACCTGATGCCGTCAAGTGCAAAATAGCAATTTGGCTTCTGAGTCGTCTCAAAGTGTGTTGCGACGGCGTCGCCATTTGACTGTGATGCCGTCACCTTCTGTTCCAGCAGCTTGAGTGTCTTAATTCTTGACTTTGACCATTTTCTTCATATATTCGCGCCTTTTCGTTCGAATAAGTGTCATTCCAACAATTTGCCTTCAAGAGACCTAAAAAGTGAAAAGGAACGAAATTAAGTAGTAACGGATACAAAAGTGATCGATTAAGGGCTTAAATGACCCCTCAAAAGTGTACCTTTTAAATCCTTATCAAATATCCCTACACTTGGTATTTGCTTGTCCTTAAGCAAATGTGCTTTTGGCCAATTAATTTATAAGTTAGGGGTCATGAAGCATTAGTTTAGAACAATTCACAACACGTATAAGCCCCGCAAAAGTTATAACAAGAACGGAAATTACATACTAGCACCTCACAAGTGGTGTTTGGATACTCTCATCTCTCGGGTGTGTATGAAATATATCAAGTTGGAAATGGAAGATAAACACTCATTAACGGGTCCTAGTACATAGATTACCATAGGCTTGAGACTAGATCAAACCTCCATCGCTTTGGCGTAAGAACCTAGAAAAAAACTATCCAAGAGGTCTTTTAAAGGGTTGTAACGTTAGGATTACGGTAGGGAAACAAAGGGTTTGGTGGGATAGGCGATTTAGTGGTGGCAAGTCAAAAAAATTTATGTTACAAGCATGAGAAGAATGGCGTTGCTAAGCCAAGACTCGACACTTTAAACTCTAGATAAATTAAAACAAACAAACATAAATTTAAAGATAGATGTAGGACGGTAGGCATTTTTTTTTTTTTTTTTTTTTTACACTCTATTTTTTTCTTTTTCTCTTTTTTTTCTTTTTTTTTCGATTTTTTTTTCTCATACACTTTTACTCTACCATCCTCTACGATAACATCAAAATAATATGGATTTATTGACACATCCCTACACTTGAGTTTTTATTACTCTAACACTAATATGACCCGAATTGAAAAGATCAAAACACTTGGAGCACATTATTACGTAAATAAAGGGAATTTGAATTTAACGTTCCTTCCCGTCATTTCATAAAATTTAAGTTTTCCCATGAGTCCCAATCGTCCCAAAACTGTGTACAAAGGATATGACTCGACTTAGCAACTTATGCAAGCAACTAGATAATTGAACTAAGGGTTTAGTATGATAACAATAATGCACTAAAAGTGAGTGCATACAAGGTAGGCTAAGGCGATTTGGGTGTACATTTGGGGGTGGATTGTAAACAATGCTCTTCATTGATATTCCGGAAAACCGAAACATCACGAGAACCGCGAAAAGGATAGGCTCTGAGGGGCTAACTAGGGGTATCGTGTACTAAAGATGAGTACAACGCAAGGGTGTGGGGGAATTACTCAACCGATGTGGAAGAAGTAATTATAATACGGGTATCAAACAAGGGTTATCCTAATGCCTCTTATCATTTAGTTATTCCTAACTACACAAGTCTAGTCTCACTAGCGATCTCGGAATGAATCACAAAAGAAGTTCTAGAATCTATTATACTACCGGTACACACTCGAAGCATTAAAGTTGAATGCTTTAATTCCTACTAATCTAAGGGCGATCCTCACATTTTGGGTGAAATTTTAAGTGGTAAAGGGTTTTGTGCTAGTCATATAACTTTCTATCCATGAGACGCTTTATTAAGACTAATGGCTCACTCCTACATGTCATGAAAATTTTTTAATTTGGTGCCAAAATTACCCTAGCCGATATTTCTCGTGGTTTATAACACAAATGAAATTGGACAAGGCAAATAGTCAAGGATAAGCATAGTTTCAAAGTTCCCATTTTATTTTCCCTCCCTACCCTTAAACTGAACAAGGCAAGGAAACGAGTGGTGAGATTGTCCCAACTTGAGATGGAGCAGGCGGGAAGTCGCTCAAGCCAATTACTAGCTTGGTCCCGTAGAGAGAATTGGAAGAGACGCAAGCGCGTGGTCTCCCGAGTAGTAGCATCGAGGTCGATGGAATCAACGATTTTAAGGAAATCCTTAAGATATTGATTAGGATCTTCATAACGAAGTCCATGGAATGCACATCCGTTTTGCACCAACCGGATGGTGTCGGATAGAAGGGCCATAGTTTGGGCTTGGTAGGGAAGCTCAATGGTGTTTCTATAGCCTAGGTAGCTTGGTCTTGAGTATTCACCAAGAGTACGGCCTCTTGGCGGGTCATTTGGTGGTGGGTTGATGAGTGGTGGTTGATTATCACCTTCCAAGATGAAAAGTGATGGGATTACTAACAAAGGTCACAAAGAAGGGGGATAGACTACGAGGAAGCTAAAAATGCGAAAAAAAAATCTTACTTGATAGGAATCAAGCAAGCGAACCTAAACGAGGTGGAAATCTAACTAGCTATTCTATTCCCCGGCAGCGGCGCCAAAAACTTGATACGCGTACAACGCGCGTTCGGGGTCAAAGGAACTTCCTTTTCGTCGAGCAAGTTTTTCAACACCCTAGGCAGTGAACCTAATCGTTGTAGTGTAGTATTAGGGTAAGCCTCGGGAATTGATACGTTCTCTAGGGGAATAGGAATGCTAGTGAGAAATTACTACGCTAAGGTTGGGGTTGAGGAAGATTATTTTTTATCTTTTTTATATTTTTTAGAAAATTGAAAGGTACGAATCTCGGGGTATTGGATTTGCGGGGTTGGTATTTCTACCGATTACTCTACTTATCTAAATTAACTAAACTAAGGTGAGTGTAGTCTATGTCTATTGTTGTGTGCTCTTATGATGATTAAAAATGTGTATCATTAGTAAAAGGAACCAAAAGAGCATTGCAAGGGTATAGGATAACAGGTTTTGCTTTACTTTTGAAGAATATAACTTCGTTTTGTGGTAAACATGATATTGAAATAGTGAATATGGCAAACTTTATTTCAAGAGGCCGAAGGGATAAAATTACAAATCAATATCATCTTGAGTTTGATATATTCAACATGGATATGCAAACTCAAGAGTTTGGATATTGTTTTAGTGAGGGAAACGTCGATTTACTAGATTGTATGGCGCCGTTAAGTCCACATGATTTATTTTCAGAATTTAGTGTATCAAAGTTAGTGAAGCTTAGTGAGATGTAACAACGTGATTTTACTTATAAGGAAAGGTTAAGTCTTCATATGGAACTTGAAGTCCCTTATCAAATTATGCGTAATGATAATGATTTTGCTAACTCGGATTGCATTGCCAAACTTGCTGAGAAGATGGTGGATAAGAAAAGGTATACATCTCATCATTTGGTTTGTCGGTTGCTGACTTGGCTTTAGTCTTGCACGTTGCTGCCGCAACGGTTGAAAGATATTTTTCTAAAATGAAGCTTATTAAAACTGATTTGTGTAATCGGATGAGTGATGATTATTTTAATGACGTTTTAACTTGTGCTGTAGAGAAAGAAGAACTTATTAATGTTAAAAATGAGGGTGTACATAAGCGTTTTTACGCTATATAAAATCGTAGAATCCCTAATTAGAAGGTAATATCTTCATTTATTTATTTATCGTTTTAATGAAATCTTAGGTTTTAATTCACTATCTAATTTAATTACATTATGGTTTAAAAAAAAATTGTATATCTGTTATATTTGGTTTTGGTTCCATTGTTCAATTCAATGTCAAATATTATTGCTGCATTTGTGATTTGTTTTCACCGTTATTGACAATAATTAAAAGTAGCTACATTCCAACATTTTCTAGAAACATGAATATTGTTCGGTCCTCAAAAAGGGGCTAGAGACATGATCTGTTATACCAAGTTGTCCTTTTCTATATTAATAGGATAAAAGAAACTTTTGATCTTAAAATTTAGTGAATAATTTTATACCACGTTCCACGTAAATCGTTTTTTTTTTTTTTTTTTTTTTTATTATTATTTTTTTGGACGAATGCTTTATGATTACAGTTGGTGACCATAAAATAGTTAAATTCAGTTTTATTTGCCACACCGCCGACAAGCTATAGATAATACGAATCAAACGAAACAACTAGACAAACCGCTTCTAACAGCCCACAAGCTTAATGTTTTGGTGGTATCCTTTCCAACGTAATTGCCCGGTTGACCAGACTAATTTGTCATAAAAAATTAAAATAATCTAACTTAGATCTTAATCATGCGAAAAAGTCATTTCATCATTTTCATATACAAGCATTACCTCCGTCTCAATATTATTATTCACAAACAAAAAACACACAATTTAAATAAAAAACATAATTATTACAGTTTTTAATTTCTTACTTTTTACACAAAGACAGTTTTACCCTTAACTAATTAATTTATAACATCTTTAAATTTTGTAATAATAACCTCAAATGAGAGTAATATGGTAAACTTGATCTATATTCCTTATTTATTTATAAACTATTTTGAAATAACCGAAAAATGAATGTGAACAATAAATATAAGACGAAGATAATATTAGTTAAGGCCCGTTATTTAATAAACAAATGAGTGATAGTATTTTTTAAATTAATTTTCTTAATCAATGTAAGATAACGAGGTTTAGTGCTCGCACGTTGCCGCGGTGTGTTCTATGAAACATGGATGTAAACATACATAGATGGTTAAGGTGTTTCTACATTCACATACCAAATGATGCAAGGAGCTTACACATTAACTGATGCAAGCAGTTTACATATACAACTTGGTCTACACATACTTGCTGCTTGCATCAACTGATGCTAGCAAGTCACATATTTTGTCGAAGATAGCAACGGTGAAAGTCATAAGATTGCAAGGATGCGTGCTGCAAGAATTTGCAGTATAAAAATCTCGCCAAACCTTCTAAAGCATACATTAGATTCATATGTATCGACTGGTATAAGAGTAGCAGTTTTTTATGCTATTGCATAACACAAAATAGGAGTATCTTGCTATGCAAACATGCCATAGTTTTTGTCTGAGTTTGACACAAAAGAATACAATGTTTCTGCACACATTTCTGCAGCTACAAAGTCATAAGATTGCAAGGATACCTGCTGCAACAATGTGCAGCCTAAAAAACTAGCCAAACCTTCTAAAAAGGGCAGAATGGTTGGTAATGAGCCTTAGATAGCCTAACAATTGAAGAAGAAGGATGTATCCACCATGGCTGCATCCATAATGGGTTACCCTGCCAAGGTGTGGATAATCTCATCTTCTTCAAAGCTAACCTCACCCACGACAGCCAATACTACCAACGGCTGATCGAGTCCACAATAAGCAAATTATAACCACGATAGTTATTGTACTAAACACATGTGTATTTTCCAATGTTGCAAAAATCGTGAATCGGTAGTCGGGCGGTCGACCACCCTGCAGCGAGTAATCGGTCAAGTCGGGATTAATCGGATTTGCATTTTCTGCAATTTTTTGGTATTTCTGGAGACGAAACTAAAAATCTTAACCGATTCTAAGTCTGCTATGTTTACAAACCTCAATAAAAGGCTCCAATTCTGATTATGATGCCCATTGTGCGTTACAAGTGAAATATACGATCCCCAAATTAAGTAGAATGCCTAAATTGTTTTTTTAAATGATCGATTCGGCTGATTTTTGACCGATTCAGCCGATTTTTGACCGATTCAGCTGATTAATCGGCCGATTTTTTGACTGCTTAGTGTTAATTTTTTTTCCTAGGCCGATTTTTCGACCGATTTTCAAAAATCGACAAGGTACTCGGCCGATTAACGATTAATCGGCCGAGTTGACCGATTTTTGCAACATTGGTATTTTCAGCGACAATATGATGCTCCAGCTTCCCACAGTTTTATTCAAAGGCATTTAAGCCACTGAGAAACGACCAATATACATCATATTTGAGTAACGACTAATTTTTTTCCCCTTTCCCTTTTGACCCATCTTTGGCAAATGGTTTCATACCTATCTCTTGACAAAAATGAGCATTGGGAAGGCCAAGGACCTTGAGATTGGATTTAAAAGCTTCTTTCGCAATCTGTTTTGCAGTTTTGGACATGGCATCATCATTTCTTTCGGCAACCTGCTCTGTAGGTTTAACCCTCCTAACATCTTCTTTTTTAGATCTTGAGCCGCAATAACCAGGCGTAAAGTAGCTGCTCCATGCCAGAGGAAGGTCAGTGGCTTCTGAGCTTGATTCAGTGCTTGAAATGTACATGGTTCCTGCACATAAAAAAATGAAAAAGTGAGTACATCTGGTAACGCTGTGTCTTTTTGATATCAAGATTCAGATGAAAAAGATAAACCTTTTTTCTTGCCACAATCCATGTTGTGGTTTCTTTTAGATTATTTGGTGAATCAATGTTTGGTGGAGATGTTTTTTATAGCTGGAATTTCAAATGAACATGTGGTTTATGAGTGGAATATGTGCAGGCAATGTGCAGGTTTCAAAACCTGAATAGTTGATTAAAGCAGTCAATGCATGACTGTTGATGTCATGTAGAGAACATACACCTTTTATATCAGCTTTTTTTATCAGCAGATTTTAATATTGGAATATGCACAGATGTGCAGTCCATGTTTGAAGAAAAAAACAGTGAACCATAGATTCTTATTTCATAAAAAAAACAGCTGCCACATATGAATGGTGGTGGCACAAAAGATTTTGCAATTTCATCCCTACAACTATTATGATTACCTGAATTGCAGCCTCAGCGACATTTGCCTTTCCTAGATGATCTCCGGTTGTTGCATGAAGTTGGGACGAAAACAAACCAAAATCTGAAGAAAAATTTAGAGTTGTAAATTATATTTTCCAACCATAACGGTGTTACTTACAGGCCAAAAATATAAGTGGAATACCAATATTAAGATGGCTGCAGAAACTTGTAATTACCTGGTGCATTTGCTACTGCTGCAAACTGCAACACCGGCTACTTTCACATATCTCTGGCCCCCATTCTTTTGTTCATTTTAACTTTTAAATTCATGCTAATCAGTCGTCAAGCGATGGTGACAAAGTGGGATAGAGTTATGCTCATGCTGCCACATAAACACCGCTATTCTCAGAAACTGATTTTACCTAAATGGCCTAAAAAATTAAATATCAAGTATGTTAGTGCAAATATTACGATATTTAATCTATACAGTCTCGTTTGTTTTGATTGATGACAAACATGTAACTTGTAATACATAACGTAAAATGTACAAGTTACTTGTAATCACACTTTGTCTCAACATACATTCAACACCTCTCGATGACTCAAGTCCTCATATGTTACAACACAGGTTCGTACATGTTTGTTATGTGGCATTATGATCAAACCCATTAACAAATCATTTAGAATGTAAATATACGTTTAGAGTCACTAAGTATTTTAATAGGTTAACCATTCTATTTCGAACCTCATTTTACATTTTGCATTCACAAGTATTTCATACAAATACTAGAGTTTACTAACACTTGACAAAATATATTTTATTTTGACAAGCACTCTTTTACAAAAGGTAACTAGACATTTTATTAACTAGTTACATAATACATTTTACATGTTTACCTTAATAAACTTTTTAATCTAAAAATGGAAATACATGTTACATCATGTCATGCATCATCTTTGAAATCCTTGAAAGATCACTTGAATATTTTGGTTAGATTGACACTCAATATATCAAATGTGATCTTAGTAAGATTTGGTAATATCTTGAAAAGATTTGAAGAAAGATTTTTTAGATTTTCTGTCAGGCACCCACGGCACCAAATTGCATAAAGGACGGAACCCTTTAAAGGGCTCCTTGGTCCGTGGACGCTCCTGTCCACTTTTGGCTATAAATAGAAGCCCATTGTTTTCCCATTTCTTCACCACTTGAAAGCACATCTTCTCCACCTTCTTGCATACATTTAGATCAATCATTAACAATGTAGTAACACACATTAAACACCCTAATGATCATGATCATAATGCTTCTAACATTCATCTTTGTTGTAAGCATACTCTTTGATCAACCAAGGAAATCTTGGAGATCTAAGCCATCCCCACTCACCACAAGTTAAAGATCTATCACAAGAAGTTTAGGGAACTTGTGATCTTCATCATGAAGGCTTCCTATCAATGGAAGTTCATTTAGAAGTAGTTATTCATATCCATTAGACATTTGTGTCATGGATCATTAGTGTAAACAACACTTTCACCGAACTAGATTAGATGGTTTATGTGTTAGTGCCATAAAACACAAGGTTTATTATGTTGGGCCATAAAACATATTGGGAGTGGTTGTACCCTTGTAAAAGAACTCGACATCTAGCTTAGTGTCGGAAATATTGTATAGGCGACGTTAGGTTGGTTCTACCTCGAACTAGAACCCGGTATTTAGCTTTGTACTGGAAAAAGTGTAAGCGACGATTGTAAGGTTTTCTCCGCCGAGAAGGAAGCTTGTTGATTTAGTGAAGTAACTCTCGAGTGGGAACTCGGGGAGTGGAGTAGGGCGGAAAGGAGATCCGTGACCGAACCACTATAAATCCTCGTGTTCGGTTTGCACTTTCCTTTCTTTATCTATTTACTTTTATACTTGCACTATACTATTGTTTGTGATGTGGTTTGATGTTCATGATTGTTTGTGATGTGGTTTGATGTTCATGATTGTTTGACAACTTGGTTTACCATGCTTTATATTAGTCACAAACAATAATTGGTACTTTCATATTATAACAAGCTTCATAAGCGATTTGATACTAAAGATCTAAAGTTTTTAAATGGTAACGTATTCACCCCCCTCTACGTTTCCACAATTGGTACCAGAGCCACATAGCTCGTATTTTCAAAACAAATGGTTTTTAAAATAGAGTACGGTCCATGTATCAAATTACCATTGAAGCGAAAAATAATATGAAAAATGCTTTGCTTGTTATACTTAGAAATTTTGTTGTTAAATGTAAATTTGTATACAAGCTTGAAGATTTCTTGAAAAATAAAATAAAAAGTTTGTTGAAAGAACTAGTAAGTATTGTATTGTGTGCTTATAGAAAATTTACGAAGAAATATGATTTTAAAGGAGTGTTTGGGATAACTATAAATTTAGTCGAAAAATCACCTCCGTAAATGTTTAAGATAAGCTACATAAGTAGATATGTTGTTAAATATGTGTATTATATGTTTACTATGAAATCTAGTAAGTCACACACGTTTTCTCTATGTCAAATACTAGTTTTGGTGAATCTGTCTCAGAGGACCACGACACTAAATCCTATAAAGGGCGGATCCCTTTATTTGGTTCCGTGGAATCCGTCTGTACAGTATGCAGTTTTTTGGGCAACTTCAAAAAATCATAACTAATTAACCGTAAGTCCGTACGAGTCGAGCCACCTATCATTTTAAAGGGAATTGAGTCTACTTTCACTTAAAAATACTTTCATGGCCTGAGTCTAATTTTAAATAAGTAAAATAGACCAAACACTACAGTATGTCTAAAATATTAAGTTTCACTTTAACATAAAAACTCAAATGTTTGAATCAAACGATTTAAGTTGGTATTCTAAGAACTTTGATACAACTTCTTTTGAAACTAATTAATTTGGTAATATGTTTAAAGAAAACTAATCAAGCTTGGTATACATCGTCATATTTAAACGCTAAATGACGAAAAGTGTTTTTCTTGTCATACTATGCTAAATGACCACCTGTTTATGTTGTTTGCATATATGTTGCTTGCTTATTTTCAAATTGTTGTTTTCACTTGTTTGTTGCATAATATAAGTGTCAATCTTGCCATGTTATTTATTCGCTTGCTTGACGATTTCTTGTTTATGCACAATAGGACATTTGCTAAATTTTGTGCACTAAGTTGGAAAATTGTTTTACCATCACTTATAGACTTAGATCACTTCTTTTGCATAGGTTATACTAACATCTCGCATAACTTATGAAATGTCATAACTCACTTACCAATGAGTACTAAGTAAATTAGTCAAGTACTTTGAAAAATGGAAGTTTTAAGAGAGTGTTTGGTACAAGGACAAAAACAATGTTGTATGATGTAATATATTTGTTTTTTCTTTGTAGGGTGATAATATGACTTAAAACAATGTTGTATGCTAACCGGTTTATGCAGGGGGATAGGACAAGTGTGTTATCAAATTTTACCCATTTTCACTTTCATGTGAAAATCGTTAGCCCTTGGTCAATGTCTATGCTCCACTATATTTGTATATGTGTTATTCACTTTTCCTAACTAGAAATAATTAATGTCACATGTTTTAAGCAAGATTTCAGGTTTCGGAAAAGTTCTCGACACCTAAAAAACTGTTCTGTGGTGATTTCTGGTGTCCACGGATCAGACGGCACCAAATATTTGGTACCGTCTGTTATAGAAATTGGTACCGCCATACTTGTACAGGCGGACCAGGCGGCACCGATTTAAGGGTTCCGCCGGTGTAAAGAAATGGTGCCGTGGATTCTACAGGTAAGTTGTTTAATTTTACTAAATCCCGCAATCTAATTTGCCAAGTTTCGTTTCTAGGATAGTTGTTAATGCATATCTTTCATTACTCATTCAACACATGCTCAATGGATTAACTTAGGATGTTTGACATGATCTTAGCCACTTCCATCTCATTAGAAACCACCATATTTGTATGGATTAACCTCAAATAAGCCACTTAAGAAAACCACTAGGATTAGCATTCGATCTTGTTGCTTCATTAACTTGAACTCTTCATCCTCAGACTCGTTACCTCTGAACATCTCATCACCCATTCAAGATGTGAACTTTCTAAACTTAAGTACTCCAACTCCACCACCAAAATCACCCACCATTATGACTACTTCACAACCATCCAAAACACCTTCACTACCAAAGTCTCCAAAACTTGTACTTTGTGCAAACACCACCAACATCTCCTCACCCGTTTGCGAATGACTTAGATGGCTTACCGAGACTAACAAATCTGGACTCATTATTTGCAAAGATATCATACACAAGTCTATCATATGACTATAGATATTGTTTTGTATCTACATGTATTGCCTCACTTGGTTAACATGAAAATAATGTGTCATCCTTCAAGACGATAAGTATTTACATAGAGTCATAACTCACACGTATGTTAAAGACATACTATCAAGTCTTGTTATCCTTGAGTTCAATCTAAGCTTTATAATCTCAACAAATTAGGATTGACAACTTAAGTATTTCATCCGAAATATTCAAGTATATGCGACTTACGTTTGTAGTCATTAAAAGTCATATCCGAAAAATCAACACCCAAGTATTTTAACAACACATGTTGAAACACTTATCAAAAGCAAACAACCCACTGTGCCACTTATCCCTCTTTGACACCTACTATCCCTCTTCCATCTTTTGGCACCATTAAGCGTATTGCTCATGAACTTCCAAGAGTATACTTTAAATCAAACGTGCCCTTTCAAGGCGAACCTATACCTCATCCCCTAAGCTTCATAGACATAACCAAAACTTCAAGCACTTCACCCACTAGTTGTAGAAACCAATGAACCATAAGAATTAGTATTCGTACTTTTTGTTCAACATCTATGGACAAATAATCAACCTAAGTACTCCCATAGCACAACAAACCCCTACATCACCACATCCTTATTTAGACACACTAGAAGACCTACCACCTAGATCAACCAATCCACCATCCTTGCCATCATTTGAACTCGTTGAGTGTATTGCTCAAAAAGCCCTTGTGTCCAACACTTGTACTGAATCAAATGCACGTTTGAACAAACTCAACCATCCTTTCCCACATATAAGGACTTAGATAATTCATTATGGCTAGAACCTCAACTATCAAATAAGCATGGTGCTCTTGGTAATTGTTGTCAACTTCCACTAGGTATAAGTAGTACTACCTTCACAAATAATCAAAGTATTAGTAATACTTTGTCGTTAAACTTCTGCATAAATTTTGTTAAACCTAAAATCAACATTTTAACAACATATGTTAAAATGCAATCTCAAAGCCAACATCATACACCCCAAGCAACAATGACTCTTGAGGAGTATACATAAGAAACTCGAGTGAATTCCTCTTGTCATCATCTAGTGAATATAATCTTGAGACCAAGTTTATTTAGATGGGACTATCCGATTCAAAAAATTTGGCTTCATATCTTCATTTAGGAAAACATGATGTTTTGAAGAACATTATGACTAAGATTCATGCGTTAAGCTTTCATTTTGTTAAAAGGATATTGTATATCCTATGCATCACTCTTGCGACATAAATAGTTGTGTTACAAGAGATTTCATTACACCTCATTGGCTAAATGATATTGAAACAAACATCTACAAAGTTCTGTGAACTAGCATATCCAATTCATCTTGTCATACTTGTTTTCATAAACATGATAACTTTATCCCATGGGATAATCTCATTTGTTTAAAGATACTATTTGTATCTATTTCCTTTCAAGCGTACATCATAACCTAACCTTGCTCAAACCGAGTACACATCCAAGGTTAAAACTACACATCTTTAGAGCATACACAAGATCTATTGAAGTTGGTAACCTCACTTAGACTCTTGTTAAATAAAATACCAAAGAGCTTTCTTGAGAACGTTCTTAGTTTAACATATTCCATTATCTAGTCTAAGATGATCAATTCACATTTAAAGTACACACTTCAACTCAACATAAAAGATGTCATCCATTAGATCATACAATTAGGTGTGTAATTTGAACAACTTTAGATTCTAAACACAAGATTAAAACACATTGTTTATCAAACACACCATTGTTAAAATTTATGTGTATAACATGACGTCTTCATCACCCTAGTTATATTGCATATTAGTTAAGTCACATTAAGCCAAGTATTGGTAAACTATCATCTTTTATGCACTTTAATATGCACAAGTAGGAGTTCCCATCTTTCTAACATGAGAATGACTACTGGAGAACCTATTGCACTAGAAACTCAATTTGACCTAACGGTTGAATTGCTTCCTGGAGAGAAGTTGGGTATGTGGAATCACCCGTAAAAATGGTCGTGTTTAGACTTAATTGAGCACCGCTAGTAATAGTCTCATATTCATTCTCAAACTTGAAAAATCTGTATTCCTATACTTGCCTAAAGTAAATGTTAAAACATCGATAGTTTGCCTCGCTTTAGGAATACTAATCAAACAAGTAGTATATATGACTTTTCTTTTAAAACAACTTGCATTTCACTTACATGTGTTGATTACATATTCTTGTTTGATACGATAAGTTTATTTGACATTATCCTAGTGTTTGATAACTAGTCAAATGTGTAAACCTTAGTACGGTTTTATCTTTATAATGCTTGTATCCTTGTTTCATGCTACTAAACGTTTAAAACCTAAACTTTACTTGCATGATACTTACTTTTGAATTATCCTTAGCATGATTAACATGTTGCTTATGAACTCATAATATGTCTTTTTGATACGTGATAATTCGGATATGATATATTTGTGTTTGAAAGCTATTAGTTGGCATTCATTATATCTATGTGTAGTACGATCTAAATGATACATGCTCCAAATTGTTATGTCTTAAACATGGCTTGCATGACTCTTTCATCTTGTTTCTTTTGCTTCTTGTCACACTATTTGTTTACTACGTGTGCACATATAATATGTCAAAGTGCTTTTGGTATGACAAACTTTTTGAAGCCTTTTTATCTTACAAATTAATCACATAGATTGTTGTGTTAATTTATAAGCCAAGTATGCTTAAACGTCTAAGTCTAACGACAAAACAATCTCAAAATGAAATGTCTTGAATAAAGTTATATTCTTGCATAATATGATTGTCTTGATGCTATCTTGTATGGTGATTTCTTGTCTACTTAAGTGTAATGTGTTGTTTTTGCTTATATAATATGTTATCATTTGATTTCTATCATGTTAACATCTTTTGTCACTAACAAATTTGTTTTGTAGGTTGATAACAAATTATTTGTTATCTCACTTGGTTCTAACTTTTATATGCTCATTTTGCATAATCCCCTTTATTGCTACGTAGATTAGTATTATGCTTTATGGGACCCCTACACTTGCATATAGTTTAAAAGCATATAGAATTAAGTTCTAGAGGGTTGGGTTTGCATTTTTGTCTTTCAACCGACCTCTTTCCAAATCTCAGTTTTGCTTCTGCTTTCCAAAAATCACCTCCATCATTATTTAGTTATAACAATACTCTAATCCTCTTCACTTCCTATTAGGAAACCACATGCCTCATCATACGATCATTTCGTATTAATCGAGAAGAGGTACGTGACTTTAAGGATGAAGTTCATTGTATGTTAACCATCATCCAGAAAAACATCACTAAGCTCATCTCTTTCGTTAACCCGAAAAACCTCCTAAACACTTTGTTGTCATTCCTTATTTGATACATTACACATTATGTTGGATGTCCACCAATTAAGGGGGAGAGAAATCCATTCACATACTTGTCTTTTGTCAAATTTTATGTCTCTTAGACTCTAAAATACCAACACATAGGCAAACACCACTTAGCTAAAACCGGTTCACGAAACCACAACTAGTTCAACCTTTTTAACCTTATATCAAGTGAAAAACACATCATGTGTTTTACAAACTTCTTCATCTCCACAATCAACGAATCTAGAGTTTTCCTTAAACTAGCACCTTACAACTTCACTATCTAGAACACCATCATAGGATCTTATCCTTTTCTCGCTTGACATATATCGTGCATGCCATTGTCAGTGCAAACGATATATTAATCAAAGCAGCCATTCCCAACACGTTGGTCTATCCAACTCTCACTCATATGATGTCATTCTCATCCTCATATAGGTACTCATTATTATTATTAGTATTTTCCATATTGTCTTCACTTCTTTTCAAAGTGGTAATCATCCATGTCCATTAAAACCATGCTAATAATACCATTCCCATTGTCACCTAGAATAGGTCATTTTTATAATTCATGTCAATCAATGAACGAATTTATCTTCATGTTATCACTTTTATACTTTTTGGTATCTTCATTATAATATTCTTAGATAGAACGCATTATTGATTACTCTTGGGTTGAAACATATGAGAACTTGCTCAAAACAATAGATTGTTAGCATCAATAAATCATTCAAATCATAACCATTATGCATCATTAAAATGCAATGTCCATTCACATTTTTTTTTCTTCTTCTTAGCTTTGGTCACTTGACATGACGAAAGGATTGCATGAGTCCATATTT
This sequence comes from Chrysanthemum seticuspe, assembly GCA_019973895.1. Lineage (NCBI taxonomy): Eukaryota > Viridiplantae > Streptophyta > Magnoliopsida > Asterales > Asteraceae > Chrysanthemum > Chrysanthemum seticuspe. The sequence continues at coordinate 286,235,740 of BPTQ01000006.1, read as the reverse complement.
TTATATTTGCTATACATACGAGTTTATAACTCCTTAATAGCTTTCTACCTAATCACCACCACCTTCCATCACCACTTTCACTAATCATCACCACTATGGATTAGCGAAAACTTGCTTTTGTAAATCTCGAGTCATCTACCATCACCACATGAATCCTACTAGTAAACCGACACCAACTCTAGCACCACTAGTGGCACACCCGGTGAAAGACTTCATATATTCTTTCTAGGAACTATTTTGTAGGCTTTTATCATATTATATTCTCACTTTTCTTATGATTGTAATTAGGAGACTACACTTCATGAGATCTTTGATTATATCATTTATCACATATATACATCTTATTTTTTGTCAAAAAGATGAAATATATTGCACTAATGTTTTTCATTGTAGGTTCATCATCATATACACTAGATTGTATATAACTTACTCATCTAAGGATGAAGTTTGCATCAATTATTTTTCTTATTTTAGGTGCTTCTTGACACCCTCGAGCAAAGAGGAATATCCTTTAAGCACTCATATAGCATCATCTATACACTTGGTAGTATATGGCATATTTGTCTAAAGACAAAGCTTCTATTATACTAATATTTATTTTGAAGGTTCATCTTGACGCCCTAGAGCAAGGGGAGCTTCCGTCAAGAATTTACTGAATGCATCTTATACACACTTTGTTGTATATCACTTACTCGTCCAACGACGAATATACTTTTGCACTAATATTTGTTTTGTAGATTTTTAATCATACCCTGACGCCTCAAACAAGGGGGAGCAACCGTCAAGGGGGAGCATGCATGCATTTAGCATCATTCTCACTTTTCAACAAGCATTTGTGCTTTGATAAAAAGTGGAGAAAATAGGCTAACATTGCTATGCCTTTTTCTTTTTCATATATTTCTCATAATTTTTGTTGCATAAAACTAACCTTGATGTAGGTTAAGCCTCTTTATTTAATCCATGGATCCGCTGCCAAATAAGGGACGAATTGAAGTAGACGATTTAACTTCACTAGGGATGATGCAAGCTTGCCTGTTTGGGGAGAAATTAAGTTAAACTCCAGGGACACGCCCTTTTTGTTTCGATAAAAGGGGGAGAAGAGTGTAAACAGAGAAGGTAATGTAAAGGTATTAAGGATACAAGTAACCTTTTACATTTTACTTTCTATTACGTTTACATATATTTGTCATCATCAAAAAGGGGGAGATTGTTAGTGCAAATATTACGATATTTAATCTATACAGTCTTGTTTGTTTTGATTGATGACAAACATGTAACTTGTAATACATAACGTAAAATGTACAAGTTACTTGTAATCACACTTTTTCTCAACATACATTCAACACCTCTCGATGACTCAAGTCCTCATATGTTACAACACAGGTTCGTACATGTTTGATATGTGGCATTATGATCAAACACATTAACAAATCATTTAGAATATTTAAAATACGTTTAGAGTCACTAAGTATTTTAATAGGTTAACCATTCTATTTCGAACCTCATTTTACATTTTGCATTCACAAGTATTTCATACAAATACTAGAGTTTACTAACACTTGACAAAATATATTTTATTTTGACAAGCACTCTTTTACAAAAGGTAACTAGACATTTTATTAACTAGTTACATAATACATTTTACATGTTTACCTTGATAAACTTTTTAATCTAAAAATGGAAATACATGTTACATCATGTCATGCATCATCTTTGAAATCCTTGAAAGATCACTTGAATATTTTGGTTAGATTGACACTCAATATATCAAATGTGATCTTAGTAAGATTTGAAGAAAGATTTTTTAGATTTTCTGTCAGGCACCCACGACACCAAATTGCATAAAGGACGGAACCCTTTAAAGGGCTCCTTGGTCCGTGGACGCTCCTGTCCACTTTTGGCTATAAATAGAAGCCCATTGTTTTCCCATTTCTTCACCACTTGAAAGCACATCTTCTCCACCTTCTTGCATACATTTAGATCAATCATTAACAATGTAGTAACACACATTAAACACCCTAATGATCATGATCATAATGCTTCTAACATTCATCTTTGTTGTAAGCATACTCTTTGATCAACCAAGGAAATCTTGGAGATCTAGCCATCCCCACTCACCACAAGTTGAAGATCTATCACAAGAAGTTTAGGAAACTTGTGATCTTCATCATGAAGGCTTCCTATCAATGGAAGTTCATTTAGAAGTAGTTATTCATATCCATTAGACATTTGTGTCATGGATCATTAGTGTAAACATCATTGCATCATAACAACACATTCACCAAACTAGATTAGATGGTTTATGTGTTTGTGCCATAAAACACAAGGTTTATTATGTTGGGTCATAAAACATATTGGGAGTGGTTGTACCCTTGTAAAAGAACTCGACATCTAGCTTAGTGTTGGAAATATTGTATAGGCGACGTTAGGTTGGTTCTACCTCGAACTAGAACCCGGTATTTAGCTTTGTACTGGAAAAAGTGTAAGCGACGATTGTAAGGTTTTCTCCGCCGAGAAGGGAGCTTGTTGATTTAGTGAAGTAACTCTCGAGTTGGGTACTCGGGGAGTGGAGTAGGGTGGAAAGGAGATCCGTGACCGAACCACTATACATCCTCGTGTTCGGTTTGCACCTTCCTTTCTTTATCTCTTTACTTTTATACTTGTACTATACTATTGTTTGTGATGTGGTGTGATGTTCATGATTGTGTGACAACTTGGTTTACCATGCTTTATATTAGTCACAAACAATAATTGGTACTTTCATATTATAACAAGCTTCATAAGCGATTTGATACTAAAGATCTAAAGTTTTTAAACGGTAACGTATTCACCCCCTCTACATTTCCACAAAGTAGTATGCAACAAAGAACAAACCTTATTCTTGATGCAGTAGAACATATGTTTTTCGTCATGGCATACAAAGATTATAAGTATACTTAGCAAAACATTTATTGAAATCCATAAGTAAGTATGACAAAATTTGATGAATTTTGGTCATAGCCATATACTACATAAGTAAGTATGACAAAATTTGATGAATTTTGGTCATAGCCATATACCATAAGGAAGTCTAAAAATGTATTTATCGATTATCGCTAGCAGTGTGAACAGATTATAGATAAAGCTCACTCACCATAGCAGCCAACTGGAAATGCAGGAAGTTTGAGCCTCCTAGCATTTTCTTTTTTAGAGTCTGACCGGGGGTTACTAATTGGAAAGTAGGCTTCCCATGGCATAGGAAGGTCAGGGCCTTCTGAGCTTGATTGGCTGCTTGAAATGTAGATGATTTCTACACATAAAATGAAAAACTAAAAGTAAGGATGTGCTCTTTGGATATAAAGATCGAAATGAAAGAGAGTAACCTTTTCCCTTGCTGGAATTCATGTTGCAATTTGTTTTAGATTATTGTCTGGTCAGCCAATGTTTGGTGGAAAAGCTCTTTGTAAATGAAATTTTAGATTAGTGGTTGGTTCATGAAGGGAATCTGTGGAGATAAAGTGATTAAAGTAGACAACACACATGCTGCAGTTTAGTGTGGAGTGCTGAAATCTTAGATTAGTGGTTGGTTCATGAAGTATTGAAAGATGCTTTTAGCTAAGTCTAGGTTCTGTGTTGGCTTGTTTGGGAATCTGTCATTGGAATGATAAGTAATGATATACTGTATCAGTTAGGTTACACTAACTTAGTGCTACAGTTTTCTTTTTTCCCTATATAAGGTGGGTTTTTGTAACACCCCGCCTTATCTGACCACAATATTGTCCGCTTTGCCCGTAGGCTCACGGCTTTGTTTTTGTGGCCTCATTTGAAGACTTCCCGGCAGGTCACCCAAGCCAGTACTACTCTCACATGAGCACGCTTAACTGCCAGTTCCTAAGAACTCCACCCGCAGTAGACCACAAAACGCGTTGTGTCATTGAAGCTCATAGTTCTCCTTTCACTATTCATCCTGGTTCTACCAAGATGTATAAGGATTTGAAACAGTACTTCTGGTGGAATGGCATGAAACAAGATGTGGCGACGTTTGTGTCGAAGTGTATGATTTGTCAGCAGGTTAAGATTGAACATCAGAGGGCTAGTGGATTGTTACAGCCATTGGAGATTCCAACATGGAAGTGGGATAAGATATCTATGGATTTTGTGACTGGATTACCTCTTACTAGGAAGAAGCATGATGCGATTTGGGTGGTTGTTGATCGACTAACCAAATCTGCTCATTTCTTGCCAATCAGGAAGGATTATGGTATTGGTAAATTAGCGGAGATTTTTCAGCAAGAGATCGTTAGACTTCATGGTACTCCGACATCTATTGTGTCCGATAGAGATCCGCGTTTTACTTCTCGTTTCTGGAAGGGTTTGCAGAAAGCTTGGGGTACTCGACTTAATTTTAGTACGGCATTTCATCCTCAAACAGATGGTCAGTCAGAGAGGACTATACAGACCTTAGAGGATATGCTAAGGGCTTGTGCTTTAGAATGGACTGGCAGTTGGGACGAATATTTATGTTTAGTAGAGTTTGCTTATAACAACAGTTGGCATGCTAGCATTAAGGCGGCACCGTTTGAACTTCTTTATGGAAGGAAATGTAGAGCACCTATTTGTTGGGATGAAGTAGGTGAGCGTTTAATTGAAGGGCCGGAAATGATCGAGATCACTAATGAGAAAGTAGCTGTGGCTAGAGAGAAATTGAAGGAAGCTAGGTCTCGTCAGAAAAGTTATGCTGATAAGCAGCGTCGTGATTTAGAATTTCGGGTTGGAGATCGTGTGTTTTTGAAAGTTTCGCCGTTTAGAGGTGTGAAACGTTTTGGAATCAAGGGCAAGCTTAGTCCTCGATTTATTGGACCATTTGAGATTCTGGAACGTATAGGAGAAGTTTCGTATCGTTTAGCACTTCCGCCTCAGTTATCGCATGTTCATGACGTTTTTCATGTATCACTCCTAAGGGGATACAACTATCATCCGTTACACGTTGCTTCTTATCCGTTTGATCAAATTCGATCCGATATGTCTTTATCTGAAGAACCAGAAGCTATTCTGGAAAGACAAGAAAGAGTTATGAGGAATAAAGTTATTCCATTCGTTAAGATTTTGTGGAAAAATCATCCTGAACGTGAGGCTACTTGGGAAACCGAGGAGTCGATGCGTGCTAGTTACCCTCATTTCTTTGAATAGTTTGGTATGTTCTCATTTCGTTTTCGTTTTCTTTTCATTTCGTTTCATTCAATTTTCGAGGACGAAAATTTTTCTTTAGAGGGGAAGAATTGTAAAACCTGAAAATTTAAAATCCGAATAAAGACTAAAATACCCTTGGAACAAAAACTTATAAAATACGTAAAATGTATGTATACCATTTAATGAAATTAAATGATTAACTTGCGAATATTTAAAAAACCTAACTAAAATATGTTACGAAATTGATTTTGGTACGACGAAGAATTTAAGTTTCGTAAATGATTTGGGTCGTGTTCTTTTGTGTTCGTGAGCCAAGGCCGAAGCCCATGGTGGCGTGGTGATGGTGTTCGGTTGGACCCAAACCCAAACCCAATTACATTCCTAGTTTAACTCAAATACTACAACTATATATACCATACATAATCATAAGTTTGGAACCCTAGTTTATTTGTCTCTTCTTTTTCTTTTTCTCCCTATTCGGCCGAGCATAGACAAACAACCCTTGGTGTGGATTTTGCTCAATCAAGTGAAGGTATATCGTTTATTTGTCTTCCTTTAACGTACCTTGCATGTTTATGTCAAGTTATATTTGTTTCGTCGCGTTTTGTTTTGTTTTCCTTGTGGCCGAGAGGTGTGAACCGAGAAACAAGAAACCCTAACTAATTTAACCTAGTAACTAATTAAGAGTTGAATATATAAGATGTAATATTGAATCGAGTCATGTTTGTGTTGATTTAATAAGGGCCGAAACATATTAACTAGAACCGAACCATGTCTAGTTTTCGAATAAGGTGTATAACTTAATAACTTGAGTAAGTAAAGTAAGAAGATGAGCTAAGACTAGTGTTAAACCCTAATAACCGAAACCCTAATTTGAATCGAGTTACATATGAGTTTGTGAAGATGCATTAATTAAGTAAAGGTTATGTTAAACATAAACCCTAGTTTTGATATGTTAACTTAATAAGTTATGCTAAACCCTAATAGAGTAAATGCGTAATTAATACGAGTAATAAGTAACTTATATGTCACATAAATCATAAACGTATATGGTGAAACATAAAAAGGAAAGATTATTTTGTGACGTGTTAGGTTAAGTAACGAGTCATTAAAAGACGTAACAAGTAAGCTAATGTATATTAATGAGACATTAAAGAATGAGAAACCCTAAACTTTAATAAAAGACATATGAAACCCTAATTTACGATATTAATATTAAAACATTTAAGTCTCATTTAATTATAGAAACCCTAAAATATTAACGGATCATTGTGACGATTATGGGATCATTAATAATATATACGACATTAATGTACATAGGTTCTGTGAAGAAGGAGTAATTCTTTGCTTCCCTATTTCGACTTTTGATCTTTTGCTTTCGAATAAGGTACGGATATTCTGACCTTTTCAGTAAAGGTTTCGTATACGTTTTCTTTTCGTTTTCATATTAGGATTTCCTAAGCCTTTGCTATGAACCCTAATGTGTCTATTTGAACTGTTGCGTATCTGAACTTTGATTTTTGAATCATAAACCATTTGATTTTGAACTATATGATATGAAGGCTTTGATTTTGAAAACATGATTAAACATTTGATAAAATATGATCTATGTCAGTTATGACATTCTTATTTGACCTCTGATAGTTTGACACCCGAGCCAAATATTAACTAGTCATGGGGGTTCCATGTCCGTGTCAGCAAATGCACTTCTGACATGACTCTAGGGCAGTAGAGTGATGTTCTGCCACGTCCCTTATCTGTTATCTGTATGAGCTCAATTTGAATTATATTATGAATATCTGTCTGTGGGGCGTATGGATGCATCCTAGATCTGTTATATGCCATATATTATCTGTTATATGCTATATGTTATCTGATGATTGATGCTGCGTGCATGCACGTCCTTCATAACTCTGGTAGGTCTCCCCTACAATTGTTGCCTTATGTGATTATGATATGTTTCTGATATGGCATATGTGTCTGGGCTTCGAGGTAGTTAGCTATAAAACTTATTCGTATATTCTGAATTATCTTTTGAAATGAATATGACTTCACTGTTTTCTTTCACTGTATTTTGTATTCGTTCTCGTTTCGTATTCGTTTTGCTTGTATATCTGTTCACTGGGCTTTTGAAGCTCAGCCGCACTTTTCTTTTCTTCCGCGGCAGGTATCTAAGCATTGGAGCTGGGTATTGCTTTGGGATGAGTGCTGAGTGGACTTACCTTAGAGATTTAGCTTTGATATTATGATGCCATTTAGACTTTATGCTTTAGACATTTCATTTGGAGTTTATTTTCCGCTGGGACCTATGTATTGAAGTCTTTTGACTTGGATTATTTCCATACTTATGTTAAGGATTTCTTTTGGTTATTTATGTTTTGCTTTGATATGACACCATTACTTGTGATTCCTTTACCCTTGTGGGGTTGGGGCGTTACAGTTTTTTTGTGGCTTCACATAGCTGCCTTTGTACCTTGTGAGTTTTTTTGAAAGAAAATGGCGTACACCCCAAAATTTGATCAGCTCAAAGAAGCATGTGGTTCTGATGAACTCCATCATGCCTTTAAGTTCCTGTTTCTACAGGAGCAAGGTGAGAATGAGGGGTTCATCATGCTGCTTGGAGAGAAATGTGACGATGTTCGCCGTCTCCTTGGGAGGAGGATTGAATTGCTGGAGGAGGGACGCAGGTTCAGTCCTGATGGTGATGTTGCAAATGACGGTCTTCAATTCTTGGAGGAGGCACAGGATAGGGACCATCAGATTCTTGCTGCACTGATTCAGGTCCTTGATTTGGCTAGGGAAGCGCGCATCAAGAAAAGCCGCCATGTGTTTACAATGGAGTTGCATGATTAGGGTAGTATCTTGTGTGTATGTATGATGGCTTGTCTGATGGTGTTTATGTTTAATGGTATGATGTTATGTGTTAGACTAACATGGTGCTATTAATCTGTGCTGGTATGGCTGTAACTTATGTCGAATATGAATAAAAGTTACGTTTGTTTGTGCTTCAATAATTTTGGCGATATCTGTCTTGTTATGTGATTGTACAATAGTTTGCACTACCAGGCTTCGATGATGATCAAAGGTATGAGGGGTCTATGTTCCAGCCAAGACTTGTCTTTCACCTGAGAATAAGAAATACGAAGACACTACGTTAAGTGATTACGCAGGGGTAGGACCCTGCGAACCACCTCCGGCGTGAGAGTAAGTATGAGTTATGGTTGTATATGTGTGTGTAAGTAAAGAGATGAGTGTGAAATGAGCATACCATAATCCATTGCCCGTCCAACCTATTTATAGTGGAAAAATAGGGTTAGGGGCACTTCTGCATGAATGTCGGAGATCATAGGGGCGTCCTATGTTTGTGGTAACCGCTAGGGCTTAGTGACCCACGTTGTCTAACTTGGCGGGGAAGCCAGGAGAGAGAGGGAGATCGTGGGTTTGACCAAGTCAGGAGGTTCTCCTATCCGTTACTCGATCGTCAACCATACCCCGAAGGGCTTAGGGCTTCAAATGGCGAATTCCCCGTAGGTAACCTTCGTGATAACGAATGGTTTGACGCCTATGAATATTCTGGAGACCTAACTTGGGCCTTCGAATAAAAGGGCTTCGACACGTCTCGGAGGAGTGTCCTTCGAGCTGTTCGGAGGGTACATCATCAAGCCCCCCAGTCGAAAGTGATGCATATGAGGGAAGAGGCATTGCTTTCGACTTCATTCTTCGAAAAAATTTTCTCTTGCTGCTAAACTTATCACTTAGAAGATAATTATGCTCCTAACTAGCGCATTTAATGCTAACTAACTTCTTCGGCTGCCCGCTACAGGAATCACAATTCCCCATTTTACCCGGAGACGTGTAAAATATTAGGGACACATGTGCGGCTTTAAAGACGGTAAAAAAGAGTATTTAAAAGGAGGTTGTTGGAACCCTAAAACACTTTTACTCTCTCCGTCTTCTTTTTCACGCAGTAAACCTTTTGAGCGCACACCATCTTCGACAACAAAGGTAAATATTCCTCTTAACTTGTAGTTTAAAATAGAAGTATGGATTCCAAGTTTATCATTAAACAGCAAAAATGTACGTTAACTGCACAAGATTTACACGATCACCTAGCTAATTATCCAATTCCACCGGAGTATAAAATCATGTTACCCAAGTCTAATCAGGGTATCTTTGATGCTCCACAAGGTTTCGTAGGGCTATACACTCATGCGTTTAGCCATTCCAACCTTAGGATTCCACTGCACCCACTTATATTAGAGTTTATGCAGTATTACAAGGTGCATATTTCTAGGTTCAACCCATTTGGTTTAGCCAAACTGACCAATTCATAGTGATGTGTAAAGCATATGGCTATGAACCAACTCTAAAGGTGTTAAGGGGTTTTTTGAACTTGTATCCTGGGGGTAACTGGTTAACCTTAGCTAAAAGGCCTGAAGCGGATGTGCCAAACCTGTTTGGGAGGGTGTACACCAATATAACAGCTTGGAAAGGCAGCTTTTTCTATGTGCAAAATACTATTATCCCCCCAACTATCCGGAGTTATTGAGTAAGGAGTACATGTTTGATGCAAAACGATACAATGACCCCTTGCCATATGAGGTGCCAAGGGATCCATGCTATCAGCGTGTGGCTAGATATCCTGTTGATGTGCAAGTGTTCCCCGAGCCAATCTTGTACATGGCTGGGATTGCCCAGAGCTGGGAGGGGTCTCCCAAGAAGCATGTTATCATGTACCAATGACAAAGTATGTTTTTCTACTTCTATTTAAGTAGGACCAATGTAGTACTGATATTTATTTTTTCTTGTTTTGTTTTTGCAAAAATGTCGTTTAGGAACTTTATGTACCAGGATCTTGATGAAGACTTGAGCTTCATGCCCGCTGAGAAGGCCAAAGAGTCCTACGGTGTTGTCTCTCCTTCCACGTCTGTCAACAACAATGATGTGGATATTTCGCAGCCGGAGCCTATTGCCTCAGCACCCCCTCAGGCTGCGCTGGAGGGTCCTTCTCAACTTGTTGAGAATGTGGCATACTCGGACGATCATGCAGAGGAGGAAGTCCCGGTTACAGGTTCCACTGGGATAGCTGACAGGCTGAAAAGCAGAAAAGGAACAGCTGGCAAGGCAGTTAAGTCTTCCAACAAAAGGAAGAATCCCCTCCCTGCCTCTGGATCTAGGGCCATGCGGCAAAAGAGTGTTGAAGGCAAGAAGTTTGTGAAGTCTGCCTTCGAGCTGCCAGATGAGACTGTGGAGATGCATGGTAAGCAACGTCTCCTCTGTAAATTGTATGAATTTATAAATATTGTAAGTAACTAATCTCCTATGCAATGTAATGGTCGCAGGCCTTCCAGATACGAAGGAGCTTCCTAATGCTCTGTCTTGCCACCGTATCGTGGATCATGTTACCCCCTCCAAGTGGAAAGGATTATTGGACAACATGTCCATCGAAGGGGTCTGTGATTTACATGATAAAAGCGTTGCTAGGCAAGCGGTGTTGGACAATCACTTGAATGGTCGGACCAGGGAACTACTCAGGGCAGTTACCAAGGAAAGACAAGAGATGGATGTCATTCTTGAGAGGGAGAAGCACAGGGACCAAGAGTATGCCAAGCTGGAGGCTAAGTGCGACGAGATTGAGGAGGATGTTGAGAAGAATTCGCTCGTCCAAGTCCTTCATGAAAAGATAGTCCGGTTATCAGCTGAATGTTGTAGGCTCAAGTTGGAAGAGGCCAAGGTTATCAGCCTTACAGGTCAAAATTTTGTGCTAAGGCAAAGTGTGCCTTTTTGGAGAGTGAGAGGGCTAGGCTTGAAGAGATGGAAATTAAGTTAAGGGAGGAGGTTGATGGCTTGCAAATGAGGTACAAGATGCTGCAAAACTACCGTGCAGAGGTCGTGTCTAAGGTGGTGCCATATATAGCCATGGAGCTCTACCATAGTGATGAGTTGGGAGCACAAATGTGGAAGGTCATCAAAGCAGCTATCTTCCATGGACGGTGCTTGGCTTTGGAGGAGGCTGCTAAAACAGGTAAACCCGTAGACCTCTCCAAAATTGAGTGCTACCGTCCCACATCGAAAGCTGAATACGATGAGGCAAGAAATGCGTTTGCCACCGCAGAGTGCTCCTTCTTGGCTAAAGCTACTAAGGATCCAATGGCACCTTTAGAAAACCTCCTCTCGAAGAAGCCTCGCAAGGTCAAGCCTGCTACTCCTACCAAGAAGACGGTTTCTACCATGCCTGTCTCAGTTCAACCATCTCCAAGGCCATCTCCCAAGAAGCAAGAGTGAAGGCTGCCATGTTGGCAGTAATTTGGTTTCAAGGGTGGCATGTACCCTTTAAGACAATTCTATGTTATTTTACAATGCTTGTATGGTTCTTTAAACAATTTAAATATTTGTGATGTATGGCCTAGGCCAAAGACAACTTAATGGGGGCTTAGGCTCCTTATGTAGGTACAAGGGCACTAGCCCTTCTTTTGAATGATATAGTGTGGGGGATTACCTCTACACACTTAGCTATTATTTGTCTTTGTCTTGTGAACTTCTCTTACGCCATTTTTTCGACGCTTAACTTTTACATCCTAAGGTTAAATAACCTCATTGTGTGTAAATTTCAACGCCAAGAATATAATGACCAAATTTGATCATTGACAGAGGGTCGCGACCCACTCTATCTCAAATCCTTTAGGTAGTATGGCTTTGTTTTTATTTTCACAAGTGCCATAAACTACTAGGAGAGTTAATGTGATTGTTTGAATAGGCTTAAGTGATGAGGCGTTTGTTACACTGTATGCCCTTTTATTCGACATTAAAACTCATAAACGACTTGGTTGAACAAATCTTTGTGTTTAAGAAACGAAGCAAGAGATTTGTGGGAAATGTCTTATTTATCATTGAATTGGTAGAGAGGATTACATCATTCTTGAAATGAAAACTAAGACAACTACCAATAATGTTTGCTTTCCCTTGAGAAGCTTCTAATTACAAGAATGAAAAATTAAAAGTACTTCTTAAGCATAGAACTTTCGAATTTTCGTACCATTCCATGTCCTGTCGATGGGTTCTCCGAGAAGATTGGCCAATTTGTAGGCTCTGTTGCCGTAGGCCTCAACTACCATGTAAGGTCCTTCCCAAGTAGGTCCCAGCTTTCCCTGGTATTTTGCTTTGCTTGCACTGTTGAGGCGTAGCACATATTCCCCAGGCTTGAAGGTGGAAGGCCTGACCCTTTTGTTATAGTAGCCTTCAATCTTATGCTTGTGCATGGCTTCTCGGATGGAGGCTATCTCTCTTCTTTCTTCTAGTAGATCAAGGTTCTCCCTGATCCTTTCATCATTTTGGGAGGCATCATACGTTGCCACACGCTCCGTGTGTACACTTAGTTCCGAAGGGATGACCGCTTCAGTTCCGTATGTTAGACTAAAGGGGGTTTCACCATTGCTTAACTTAGAGTGCGTCCGATGAGCCCATAGCACTTGAGGGAGTTCGTCCACCCATCCATGGTGAGTTCGTCCCAGCCTTTTCTCGATTCCTTTGACGATTTCTCTGTTTGTAACCTCCACCTGTCCGTTACCTTGTGGATGGTAGACGGATTTCGAAGACTGCTTTATGTTGAGCCTTTGACAGAAGTCGTAGAAGACTCCTTCAATAAACTGCTTTCCATTGTCGGATATGATGATGTGGGGTACTCCGAATCTACACACAATGTGCTCCCACAAAAACTTCTCGATATGTCTCCCCGTAACGGAGGCTAAAGGTTTAGCCTCTACCCACTTAGTAAAGTAATCGATTGCCACCAGCAAGAATTTGACTCCTCTAGGAGCCACAGGAATAGGTCCTACGATATCAATGCCCCATTGGGAGAAGGGCCATGCGGATGTCACACTTGTCATGTCCTGCTTCGGCATCTTGGGACGTTTGAGTGTATCTGACAAGCTTCACATTTGATAATGATTTCTGCCGCATCCCTGTGCATCGAAGGCCAGTAATAGCCCAACTTCATTATCTTTGAGACAACCGAGCGAGGTCCTGCATGGAGGCCGCAGGATCCTTCGTGGACTTCAACGATAATGCTCGTAGCCTGCTTGGGTCCCACACATCTTAGCCAAGGTGATAGAAATGACCTTCTATATAGGGTTTTCCCTATTAGCCGGTACTGTGGGGACTTAACCCGAATTTTCCTTGATAGCTTGGGATCTTCAGGGAGAAGACCGCTTATCAAATATTCCCTGATGGGAGTCATCCATGTCTCCCCTTCTTCGTGAACTACGTCCGTAACTTCCTTACGAATGATGGACCTTTCAGGTAGGACTTCGACTAGTACTTCTTTGGTGAGATGAGCGAAATCCATAGAGGCTAGCTTGCTTAGTGCATCTGCCTTCTTGTTTTGGTTCCTACGGACATGTTAGATGGTGTAAGAATCGAAGCTCTCTAGCATCTCATTTGTTTTTTCCAAGTACTGCTTGATGACGGGCTGCCTTGCTTCATAAGATCCTGTCACTTGGTTAGCTACCAATTGAGAATCTACGAAGACGGCAAGAGCTTTGACCTCCATATCTTTAGCTAATCGGAGGCCACCTTACCCAGCCCATCTGGAAATCTTGGTTTAGGGCTTCGTATTCTGCTTCATTATTTGTGGCTTCAAACTCGAAACGAAGAGCATATGTATGCTCCTTCCCGTCAGGGCTGACCAGCATTAGACCTGCTCCAGAACCATTGGAGCTGGATGCTCCGTCTGTATAAAGTTTCCAGTCATCCTGTACTTGAGTGAGTTTAGGTTTGGGCTCTTCCTTTTCTGTGTCTGGCTCGGAAGGCGTCTCTGCCAAGAAGTCTGCGAGAATTTGCCCTTTGATAGAGTTCCGACCTTTGAACTCTATTTCATGCTCTCCAAGTTTAATAGCCCATTTAGCCACCCTTCCAGACTTTTCAGGTTTCGACAAGATCTGTTTGAGTGGCTTGTCGGTTAAGACTGTGATCGGCTGGGCCTGGAAATATCGCCGGAGCCTCCTCGCTGCGTAGATTAGATCTAGTATTAACTTCTCCAATGTTGGATAGTTGATCTCCTCCTCCTGCAAGACCCTGCTGACAAAGTAAATTGGGATCTGTCACTTGTCTCGTTCTGCCATAAGGACTGCGCTAATACTCTCCATTGAGGATGCTAAGTACATGAACAACACCTCGCCTTTGATTGGGGCTGTAAGTGTTGGAAGGATTTTGATGAACTCCTTCATCTTCTGAAAAGCAGCTTCTGCGTCCTGACTCCATTGAAAAGTCTTCTTATCAACGCATCCTTTGAGTGTTTTGAAGAATGGTAGGGACCTGTTAGCCCCCTTCGACAAAAATCGACTTAGAGCAGCCAGCTTCCCATTCAGACTCTGCACATCTTTTAGACTCTTAGGGGCTTGGAGATCGGTAATTGCCTTGACCTTGGAGGGATTAGCCTTTATCCCCTGCTTAGTAATCAAATGCCCTAGAAACTGCCTCTCTTTGACGCCGAAGGAGCATTTCTTAGGGTTTAGCTTCATGTTAATCGCCCGAAGCTAGTCAAAGGTTTCTTGCACATCGAGGAGTAGGTCCTACTCCATCCTGTTTTTGATAACCATGTCGTCAACGTATGCTTCGAGATTTCTGCCTATTTTCTTGTTGAAGGTTTTATCTACGAGACGTTGGTATGTTGCCCCTGCGTTCTTCAATCCGAAGGGCATCCTTCTGTAACAGTAGACACCTTTGCTTTTTTAGAAGGATGTATTTTCTTCGTCCTCCTTTGCCATTTGGATCTGATGATACCCTTTATAGACATCTAAGAAGCATTTTAGCCGGAAGCCTGCCAAGGATTCTACCTTCCAATCAATTTCTTGTAGGGGGTAGCAATCCTTCGGGCATGCTTTGTTGATGTCAGTGAAGTCAACGCACATGCACCGCCCTCCGTCGCTCTTTTTAACCATTACTGGGTTGGCTACCCAGGTTTGGTATTTAACGTCCCTTAGAATACCCACTTGTGTTAGTTCATCAACTTCTTTGCAGGCTGCAGTGTTTTTTCGGGGGCCAGGCTCCTCTTTTCTGCTTTATTGGCTCAACGTGTTTGTACTCATTGAGTTTATGCTCCGTTCCGAAGGAATGTCCGTCTATCAGCAATGTTCTTGGGACCCCTGTCATGTCAGAATATTTTCAAGCAAACATATCAAGGTTAGTCCGCAACAGTTCTGTGAGCTTCGCCTTAAAATTCGCCGGGAGTTGTTTTCCTATTACCACCGTTTGTTCAGGGTAGCTAGGGTTAACTACAACTCGCTCCTCTACATCTGTGCAGCTTAGAATTGCTATCGGAGGCTCCTCCGACTCTTCTTTGATCCTCTTGACACCGTACACACCCTTATTCGTACCATAGTTAGAATGAACAGTTCCTACCCTGAAGGAGGGTTGGAATTTAATGGCAGCATGTATGGTGGAAACAACAATCCCCATCTTTTGCATAGCTGTTCTCCCTATTAACAAATTATAAGGAGAATCTGACCTGACTATGACGAAGGTGAGTGTTTCCGTGCGAGATAAGGGGCCTTCGCCTATGGTGATTTCCAATGGTACTTCTCCAAGAGGCCATGAGTGCTCGCCGGAGAACCCTATCAGAGGTGTTTTCGAGTCTACCCTTCGTGAGCGTATAGATGACTTGAGCTTTAAGAAATAGTGCTCATAAATGATCTCGCAGGAGCTTCCACAATCCATGTACGCTCGGTTTACTTCCCTGTTTGAGATCCGTACCTTGATGACCACGGGGTCAGTCGAAGGTGTCTGCCCCAGGATGGAAGGGAATGTTATCTCTCCTACGCTTCCCAGCTCCCCATCTACTTCTTTCCGTTTTAAAGTTGGATCATGCCTGTGCACCATTAGTATCGGAGCCTCTGTAGGGGTAGCCTCTTTTTTGTTTCCTTTCCATTCACCCAGTTGGGTGTCAGAAAACTTATCTTTTCCCTTCTTGATGCCTTTAACCAGGTGTGCTAATTGTCCGGATCGTACCGCCTCTTCGATCTGCTTCTTCAGCTCTCTGCAGCTGTTAGTATCGTGCCCATGGTCTTCATGAAAATGGCAGTACTTCGACATGTCCCTGGCTTTGTTTCACGCTGACATCCGAGGTGGTGGATCGAAGGACTTTGCGGCTTTCTCGGTAGCCAGAATCTCCCTGGGAGATTTGACCAAGTTCGCCAAAAGTCCATGATTTGAGCCCTTGTTGTACGGAGTGAAGCGGTCTCTGTTCTTCTTCTTATTCTTGGATCCTTCCCAAGAGGACCCTCTGGAGAACTTGTCAGAGGATTCCTTTTGCTCTATCGGAGCTCCATTTGCTGCTACTTCTTTAGACTCAATCCAAGTGTAAGTCTTCTCCATCAGTGCCTTGTAAGTGGTAGGAAGATCGGTGGACAGGAATTCCACCAAGCTTCGAGTCAGAAGGCCATGTAAAAAACCAGAGATCCTTTGATCTTCATGTAAACCCAGAATTTGAAAAGTTTCATCGGTATACCTCGTAACGAAGGCCCTTGTCCTTTCATTGTCCCTTTGCTTGATGGTATGCACGGCTAGATGGGTCTTGGTGTACTTCTTCTATTGGATAAAGTGTGATCGAAACTTAGCCTTAAGGTCGTCTAGACTTATAATGCTCCCCAACTTCTGTGCATTCCACCATATCCTTGCGGAGTCTCGGAGCGTGTATGTGAACATGTGGCATGCTACGGACATGACCCACTTCTGCATCTTGATAGAGCCTTCGAACAAGTGTAAGAAGTTATCAGGATCACCTTTCCCATCATAGGTGCCTATGTGAGTGGGCATCTTTACACCGTCAGGGAGAGGGTAATCTTCAATCCACTTCACGAAAGGTGTGCAAGCTCCAGAGGCTTCGGCATAGCAAGGATTATATGGAGGTGGATAAACAGGTGTAGGGTTATATGGGTTAGGAAATGGTTGTGTGTATGCAGGGTAAACTGTAGAAGGTTGATACGAAGGGTTTCCACCCATCGACTGTGTGGGAACGTGTCCATAGGGCATTTTCTGGTAACTCTGGTTGGGGAGAGAACCATTAGGAGGGTAGGTGTTATAGGTTTGAGCAGGTAAGTAGGGGTTCATTCCCGGAGGGGGTAACTGATTCATACCTGAGTACGGATGAGGGCCTCCGACACTCGAAACATATGATGGGGCTTCTCTTCCTAAGTGAGCAGCTAGGAGAGGGGGTAGATTTACCCCTCCATTCCCTACTGGGTTGCTTCCTCCGTTAGAGTTCTCGCTCCTTCTTTCACCTTGTACTCTTTCCCTTCTTCCCGGATCTCCTCCGGGACCTTCTTCAAAACTACAGTCCTTCCATTAGGCCTTCTTATGGAAGGAGAACCATTTCGTAGGGCCGAACGTCCCTATTAACCGGTCGAGGCCTCTCATCTACCTCAATCTCTTCGTCATATTCCTCACTGGAATATTCCAGTTCTCTTCGCATTTCAGTGTTGCAAACTTGCCTCTTATGAGCCCTTAGTAAAGACTCTAAGGCTTCGAAGTTTGCCTCAACGAAGGCAGGGCTAATTTCTGGAATAGGGTTAGCGGAAGTTGAGGTGTGATGTACGGGATTGGTTTCCAAACGAGATCGTGTAGTGAAGGTTGAGGTTGTTATGGGTGCGAGATTATCGGTGTTAGTTGTATTGAGAGGGACCAGGGTAGAGAAACCTGGTGGAGGTGTATCTTCCCTTCCTGGTTCCATGCCGGAAAGGTAGCGTAATCAGTTAGGGTTTTAAGACTTGGTGATTACGGGACTAATAGTAGTGGTCCCATGGATGGCGCCACTGATTGTACAATAGTTTGCACTACTAGTTTTCAATGACGATCAAAGGTATGAAGGGTGTATGTTCCAGCCAAGACTTGTCTTTCACCTGAGAATAGGAAATACGAAGACACTACGTTAAGTGATTACGTAGGGGTAGGACCCTGCGAACCACCTCCGGCGTGAGAGTAAGTATGAGTTATGGTTGCATATGTGTGTGTAAGTAAAGAGATGAGTGTGAAATGAGCATACCATAATCCATTGCCCGTCCAACCTACTTATAATGGAAGAAATAGGGTTAGGGGCACTTCTGCATGAATGTCGGAGATCATGGGGGCGTCCCATGTTTGTGGGTAACCGCTAGGGATTAGTGACCCACTTTCTCGAACTTGGCAGGGAAGCCAGGAGAGAGAGAGTGAGATCGTGGGTTTGACCAAGTCTGGAGGTTCTCCTATCCGTTACTCCTTCGTCAACCATACCCCGAAGGGCTTAGGGCTTCGAATTGCGAATTCCCCTTAGGTAACCTTCGTGATAATGAATGGTTTGACGCCTATGAATATTCTGGAGACCTAACTTGGGCCTTCGAATAGAAGGGCTTCGACACGTCTCGGAGGAGTGTCCTTCGAGCTGTTCGGAGGGTACATCATCATTATGTGATGGAGAAAAGCAATGATATGGTTGACTCAGTTGTGTTTTATTTGGAAAATGTATGGAGGCAGTTGTTGAGTTCCTTTTATGGGATATTGAATATTTTCTTAGTATAAATTCTTTATGTTTTTTGATCATTGGAAGACTTATATGTGTTGTAAATTATATATGTAGAAGGTTAGTGAGAATAAGGTGAGGATAAACATTTATTAGTAAAGGCGGTTTTGATGATCAGATTTAATATCAATATGTATTATCAATTAACAAAAGAATTCTGAAGCTGTGGATGTGTATCATAGTTTATCGCTTAAAGTATTGAACATTTTTTAAAATTCAAAAACTGCTCGATCCTTTAAATAAAGGGTGGGCGGAAAAACAAAGCATGTCAAAATTTGGTGGCTGTTGGTCATAAGTAGACACTGAAAAGAAGCATGACAATGCACTTATCGACTATGGTCAGTAGTATGATTATATTTTCAAGATAGATTACTCACCGCAGTAGTAAAAGATCTTGCTATGTGATAAGCCAGCCTATGTGCAAGAGCCATCCCGACACGCGCATCCTCAGGTACCTCAAAAATCTGAGCAGCCTCAACTTCAGAACCAATGTGAGTAGCGTTGATTGATGAGCATTCATTGACATTCATAGTACGACAGATAGTGCGTTTATGAATCTAAAAAAAAGGAGCACACAATCAGTAAAAAAATACTCAAAGAAACTTAACATGTGATGATAAAACAATTGCACACTCATGAACAGCTAAGCATTGTTACTTTTGTAAATTGCAGGATAATGGTATGTATGAGGTCGACCTTTGTATTCTGTTAATACAAATAAGCCTTAAAAACGTTTATTTATATTTTACGATCTTCTAATGTTTTGTCGATAACAAACGTAAAATCATTTTAACGAAACAAATAAAATATGTAAATTGTTTGAACTAATAGTTTCTAACATATTCATATTTTCACATAAAACACTAAAACAAGTTTAAGTGATTTTATGATTTAGTAATACATATGTACAACAACTAGTGTTTACATATTTGGATAAAATATACACATAACTAGTATGGAGTATATTGGGTAATATAAATGGGTAGAAACTTAAGCATCACAACCCATTGGGCAAATACATTAAATGTAGTTGGGTACAACCCAAAGCCCATAACCCATGGATCTTGACCCATAACCCATTGCATGACATCATGCTTATGTCATACATGGATAATATCCATAACCCATGGATCAACCCATACCCAAGTGACCAAGTACATTGCACTCAAAGATACATTGTATCTAGCCAAAGATCCATGGTTCAACCCATGACCCATAACCAAAATATCCATGGGTAAAAGGGAGCGTCCCACGGATCCTTAGCTTAACGCTAGAAGGATCCCTTGTGGAAGGGATCCGTGGGATCCGGGGAACAGTAGGATTTTTCCTCTATAAATAGTGAGCCATTTCTTCATTATTTCTCACCCTTTTCTAACACACTTTCTCCCCTGAGTTAAATCTCACTAACCTTAGATCCAAGAGATCTATGTTTGTAGTTTTGTTTTTGTGTGATCTTTTAGGTTCCTCTTAAAGGCAAGATCACCACCTTTGAAGTCGAGCAAGCTCAAGGCCATGAGTTGCCAAGCTTCCTCATCATCGAGGCTACTAAAGTCTTCTTGTTGATGATTCCTTTCTTTCTTCAAAGAAGTGTAGTGTTGAAGACATTAGTGAAAGGTATCTCAAGTGTCAAGACGAAGATATTAATGAAGAGTATCTATCGTCTATAGCATAAGCACTTGTGGTAGGTGCTTAGAAGTCAAGACAAGAAGCATGAGTGAAAGGTGCTTAGAAGTCAAGACATGAAGCATTAGTGAAAGGTGCTTAGAAGTGAAGACACAAGACATTAGTGAAAGGTGTCTTGTAGATCTAGTCAAAGGCATTAGTGAAAGGTGCCTTAGATGTACATTCGATATGGTGTGTTTCGATGTACTAGATAGACTAGCATTAGATCCAAGGATATTGATGTCCTTGATGATGTTGTAAAGGAGTAGATCTCCTTTGGGATTAGTCGTTGGTGTAGTGTGGTAGTAGTTCCTCCATTGCAATGGAACTAGGTGCTTAGCCTAGTACCTAATAAAGGGTAGGCGACGTTGTGAAGGTGTAGTTCACCTTTGTGTGAAAGAACTAGGTACTTAGCCTAGTACCTTATAAAGGGTAGGCGACGTTGTGTAGGTTTGGTTCACCTTGGAGTGAAATAACCCGGTGGTTAGCCTAGCACCGGAAAAAGGATAGGCGACGTTCTGAAGGCTTCTCCGCCATAAGGAGATTGGGCTAGTGTTTACGAACTCTCGAGTAGGTGACTCGGGGAGTGGATTAGGGCAAGGAAGGTGTCCTTGTAGCCGAACCAATATAAATACTCGCGTTGTGGTTTTGTGCTTCTTACTCTTATCTTTTCATTACATATCTTTATATGCTTGTTTATCAACATCCAACACACACAACCAAATAGATTGACATAAGTCGATCTAAATAGTTTAAAAGGAAGTTTTAATTGGTAAAACTATTCAACCCCCCTTCTAGTTTTCCACAATTGGCATCAGAGCTTCGTTACCAAGTTTCTTGAAGTATATTGTACTTTAAAAACTTGATACGATCCATGGTTAATTGAAAACTACAAAGAAGGTTTTTCATAAAAACAAACACCATGTCTTTTAAAACTGTATGTTTGGATGTTGATTTGATAACAACATTTTTCCTATTTATTTTTTTATTGCACTAATCTTCTTTGTCATGTTGATTAGTCAAAGCTCATACCCACCAAGTTTTAGGAGTCGCTTGGTAACAAGAATACCTTCCTTAAGAAGGTATCTTAAACGCAAAGGAGCGGAAATAGTCTAAGTGACATTTTCTGTGTCATTTGTAAAGACATTCTTAAGTGCGCTAGAGGTATGATTTTCTTTTTACTTTGCTTGATAATTAAGTATACCTATTTAGGTATTTATATGATTATCTTTTGTGCAAATTACATGTTTTACATGAAGCTTCATTAGGAAGCCTTTTTCTTACATACGTGTCTTATTTCTCGTCTAAAGTCGTGGTATATAAAACTTATGCTTTGTTTTCTTTTAATCCAATAATAAAACAAAACACGAATTTCAAAAATTCCTCCTTCCCCATAAATACTCCCATCGTCGACCACTCTATCAAACCCTCACTTTTTCAAATCTTCCAATTTCAAAAATTTCCTCTCACTTAAAAACTTCATCTTCCTCCTCATTCCATCTCAACCGAAACCAAGTAGATCCGTCATCAACATGATTTACATCGCACTCGTGCTCATCGCCTTAACACTCATCGCACTTGTGTTCCCTATGATGAAGTTCACATATGGAGACATTTACTTTGTGTTGTTAATCTACATTGGGATCATATACCCAATCCTTTGTATCATTCTTAGCATTGAAATGCAATATTACTAATAATCTTGTTATCTTTGTTATTATTTATTTTCTTGTGATTTATATGTTTCATATTCCTTCGTGATACATTAGAAGTCATGTGTGCATGCTAAAAGAAAATGTAGGATAAAACACTTCTCGTGGTATAAAAATGTAAAACCTTTGTTTTTATCAAAACTGTTTCTGTTACTACAGATCCACGGATCCCGAAAGTTATACTAGCCGGATCCCTTTTGAAAAGGAACCGTGGGATCCATCCTACTGGAGAACAGTTTTTCATGCAAATTAAAAACCATTGTTAATAAAAATCTAATAAAAACGTTAGATAATTATAGGTCGACCATAAACATGACCTCTTATTAACCCATCATTTCTATAGGTTCAACTATGACGCATGAATATGAGTTTGATTTTTCACTCACTAGCGTCTATACTCCGAACATCTCTCTCGAACCCAACACACCTGGCAATCATGTCCGTGGGTTCAATAATCTCGAAAACCGTCACTTCCACGAAGGACGTATTGTAGACACCTCTCTACAATTCGAAGAAGGTATCAATACCTCCTTCCGAGCCATAGGACTAGAATGTCTTCTTGAAATTAATGAGAAGATGTCCAAGGTTCATAATGGAATTTTTCCGTCAAGTCAAACTCGTTCGTAACGAGGATCGCTCTCTATCCCTTTGGTTTTATATCAAAAAACCAAAAGTTCACTCTAACCCTTGGGCATTTTGCTCACATCCTCCGGATTCCAAATGATGGACAATGTGCCTTCACCAAAGATTGGTCTCTTGATTCTCTCTTCAACTTTCGTGAAGAAAATAGCCCATATTGTTCACACATACCCTCTCCGGAAGATTTAAATCGCATAATATGCAAACCTAGACCATATTACTCCGATCTAAACATTATCTTCACACGGGACATCTGAGAAGAGTACAAGCCTCTTGCACTCATCCTATGTGAAAATGTTTCGAGTCTTAGGGGAAATCGAGAAATTCTTCCCGCTTGTTGTGCTCACATGTTGTACCGTTTGCTAACACAACAACCATACAATCTCGCCTACTTCTTCGCAAGGCGAATTGCAAATCTTCAAGGCTCCAAGAATAAACTCATCCCTTATGGAATGTTCTTGACACGCCTCTATCATAATGTTATGCACTTCCATCCTCAATTTCAAAGTCCGTTGTACGTACTTGTGAACAAGATGATGGAACCGCTAAACATATCTCTCATGAAGACTTTCTTCATTCTTGATTCCACCAACACTCATCAATCACGTAATGATCCTCATAGCGAAAACACTCAAGAAACTTAGTAGTATTTAAAAATAGGATCAATTCTCTTGTACTCGTGCTTTATCAATGTAATCCTATTTCCTTCATGAAATAAAAACATATTACATTTGATATCTTAGTGTTAGAACCCCTCTAAACCAACCATGGAATATGATGCATTGTCAAGATCATTGCATACCTTTAGTAAAGGTTCTGCTGAGCAGATGGACGGATCCCAAAGTTTGTGCTAGACGGATCCCTTCACTTAGGGAACCGTAGGATCCGACAAACAGAAAATGCAATTGCAAGCATTATATTTCAAATATATCCTTAGAACACCTCACACTAAGCTAAACATAGTGTCTTAAGGCAAATTAAGTCCTTATCAAGATAGGTTGATCCCTTCTACTCACACACCTAGATCACACTCTAAAACGTTTGTAGATCTACCATTTCATTTTAATCCGTTACTCTTCCGCTCTTAAACTCACACTTCATTTGTTTTTGATCCCTCACATCTAGTCTTAGAAATCTTTCGATTATGACAAAATTGATCATAAATCATCCTCACCTCAAAATTGATCAAAGTTGATCAAAATCTAGTTTTCCCATCTCAAAGCTTCTAGGATATTTTCCAAAGCACTATCCTAAGACACAACCTGATCTCTAGGATCATTTAGCTTCAATTGACACTCTAAATCTTTAGTGTCATCCTTGCTCATCCATTGGTGCTCTTGAAAGTTCCAAATCCTTCCATAAATAACAATCATTAGCTACATCATTCATTACCTTCAAGTACTCAAGCACCCCTTCATTTAAAACACTTAGACTGAAACACTCAAGATGATATAGGTCTTAGATCTTAGAAACATCATTTCCACTATTTCATAACTGCTGAAAGTCGGTTCCCTAGGATTAGCCTAGACGGATCCCTCTTAGGAAGGAACCGTGGGATCCGAATGACAGTTTATGTCAAATCTTGCTAAAACAATCATTTCAACTCATCTTCCTAACTCAAACACTCCATCTCATCTTAAATGAATGCCTAGATCAGTACAACCTCTGAAGTTGACTCTTGTGCATGTTAATCATCACATTCCAATGAATCCTAGTGGCTAAAGGCTTAAATGCACTTGCCAAATCTCTTGGTTTATAAACCACTTTGTTAGAACCTCCATATTCATCACTCTCATCCTAACTTTCAGCTCTTGCAACCTCTTGAAATCATCTCATCATGAGGAAAACCCCAAGTAGTAACTTATCCACCAAAGAACCACCCATGAAAAAGGCTCGTGTTATACACGAAATCTCTTCAACCGAATCATCTCCGGTTAAGCCAACAAATGATAGGATTCTTCCTCATCCAATCAAACCAATTCCTAAAAGGATAGTACCTACAAAACTACCAATACCAAACACCACCATACCTCCTAGGCCAAACAATATTATCTCCACTAAACCATCACCATTGGTTCCTAGAGCTATTTCATTTGCATCCCCACTATCATCACCACATCTCTACAATTTAGCGGACTTTCCTCCTATGCCGTCTCATCCACTTCCGCCGACAACATTCTCCTCATTATGAGGAATAATGGTTCAAAATCAAGGTGTTGAGTCAACACTAGATCCGGCTTCCTTTTCACCGTTTCCATCATATAATCCCATTTGACACCTCTCTACCACCACCATCATTTTTGGTTGAGTCATTCTCAAATGTACCTCCACCAATCCCTCCATCGTTTGAAGCTCCACAAGCCACTTCACTTGATCCATTGCATCAAGCTATTTCATTTCCTCCACCACCACTACCTAGCCATGACAAAGATTGCTATCATTGTCAACATGTTGAAAGTTTGATACATGAAGTACGAGAAGACCAACGTTTCATGTTCTATCATCTCCTCAAATGTTTCGATGAGATTAAACCTAAACAAAACTTGAGCTAGAAGATTTTAGTGGTGTCCTAGCATCAAGCGTTAGTTGGTCTAGAAATTCCTAGTCATGTATTGTAACAACCCAACCCGATAAGGGTAGAAGTATCACATTTATGGTGCCAAATCAGAACAATACATATAAACCATGCAAGCGGAAGTCTTATAATAATAATCAAAAGGTAACAAGTCAACACGACTTGAACAATACAAAAGTTCCCAAAGGTTAAACAGAAATGAAACGATAAAATGTCTAATCTCCAAAACAGATAACAATAGTAATCGAAGTCTA
Organism: Chrysanthemum seticuspe; assembly: GCA_019973895.1. Lineage (NCBI taxonomy): Eukaryota > Viridiplantae > Streptophyta > Magnoliopsida > Asterales > Asteraceae > Chrysanthemum > Chrysanthemum seticuspe. The sequence goes on along the minus strand of BPTQ01000006.1, from coordinate 286,210,180 downwards.
AGATGACTAAGGCAAATCCACAATAGCATCCTACTCTCAATCCCAAGAAAAGCCCCAGCTCCTAGCTTAATAACCTGCCGCAGGAAAAGAAACGCGGCTGAGCTTAAAAAGCCCAGTGAACAGATATAGCAATACAAAAACAGTAATGGAACCGAAGACCAGATAAATACGATAAGAATGATATGGAACAATATAGAATAGGTAAATGAATCAAAAGAATGGGGGTCAGTTTTCCACCACGAGCCAACAAAACAAAACAAATCAAATATCCATAGTAGCCTGTAGTAACCATTGTATTCGGAGGGGTGACCTCGGAATACCAAATCAATAGGAGGGGAGACCTCAAGTAGCAAATGGAGTGATCAGCTCCCAAAATGTGAGGGGGTGTATTGCACACACACACCACATCACCAAAACAATATATCAATATCAATACAATAAAAATCTAGGATGCATCCATACGCCCCTGCAAAACAATAGTGGCCATAGAATATATCTGAAGCGCGCATAATCAATACAAAATAGGGACGATGTGGAACATCACTCAGCCACACTAAAGTTATGCCGTTGGTGCATCAATGACACGGACACGGAACCCCCATGCCTAGTTAATGGCTCGGGTATCAACTGACAGGTCAAAATGTATAGTATAGAGATCAATCAATATCAAAGGTTCAGTATTAGCAATTCACAAATCAATATCAATAGTCCAATATCAATGGTTCAATTATCAAAGGTCCAATAGCAAAGGATCAATATCAAAGGTTCAATAGCAAAGGTCAATATCAAAAGTTCAATAGCAGAGCAAAGTTTCAATATCAAATTGGCAAGAGGTCAAAGATGCAAAGAGATCATGAGAAACCTTATGAGAAAGGTCAGAATATCTGTACCTTATTCGAAACAATCAACAATGAAAGTAAAGTCAAGAAAGGAGATCAATCGCGTCGCCCGGAACCTATATGAATTAGATAACGTTCTATAAGAATCAGATCACTCGTTTAAGACGGCTTTCCATTTTTAGCAAGTTTCCCATTTTAGTAATCTTTCCATTTTAAGTACTTTCTATTTTAGGAAACTTTCTATTTTAGGCAGGTTTCTATTTTTAGTAACTTTCTATAATTAGCAGGTTTCCATATTTAGTAAGTTTAGTTACTTATCTCAAGTTAATAAATGAAAATGAGTATTGTTATGATTTTATGATCATTTATGACAAGTTACAAAAGTTTAGGGTTTAAAATGTCAATATTGCAAAGTATAGGGTTAAAAGTGTAAATATAGTAAGTTTACTCATTTTACTCATTAAATCCATTAAGTTACTATATTAACAAGTTAATGCATCAAGTTTCATAATTTACAAAACAACCCCTTTATTAAATCGACATAAAACATTATAAACCCTAGTTTTAGATTATGATTAACTTATAGGTTTTAACACATTAAGACTTGATTATCATATGATTTCACAACTCCTAGATGATACCCATATTAGATCGTGACACCCTTCATCAAAACCATATTGTACGCCCCATATAACAATCAAAACACACTCGTAAATCATTTGTTATCGATTCCATTATCACATACGTAAACACATAATTCATAAGCTCATTTAATCCCTTTAATATGTCCCATATATGTCGACTAAATGAAAAACTCAAATTAAGTTTCATATTCATATTATATGCCTTATATCATTCGAATTATAGAGATTAAGATTAAAGGTTTTATGTATTCTTGTTTTATCATTTCATGTGACAACATATTCATGATCTTATGTGTTTCATATTTCGAATAACAAACCCTAGAAAAGACATCATAGCCACGAATTGAACAAGGAAACAAGGAGGAAAAGATTTGAGATGATGATACGTTACCCTAATAGCGTGTACGTGACAAAGAAACAAGAATCAAACCAACACGATCAAACCAAGCCTTCCTTGGCTTTATCAAAACCCACGGCCAAGAAACTAAACCCACGTCCAAGCTTATTTTCGAACCAAACATGATCACCACGTCCACCAATCGATTACACACGATCACGAGCCTCCTAGGAACCTTTGTTTGTATGATTTTCGGATGATAATGATGAAAAAATAATAAGGTGCCGCCACTATGGAGAGGTAGAGAGACTTAGGGTTTCTTGGTGTGTTTTTGAATGAAATGGAAATGATAAATGAGGTTTAATATAATTGATTGTGTGATTAAATGAGGAGCCTCCTCATAACCGGCCATCAAGGGGGGGGGGGGGAAGACCAAATCATAGACTTTCCAATCTTATCACTTTATCATGTATGTAGTCTTGTTTGTAGTCTAGGTTAATTGTGTACACTTTGATATGTTTATTTGTTACTTAGAGTTTAATCATTTATGTTCTTTTAATTCATATCATAAGTTAATTACTTTCATAATAGATGAATATTATTGATGAGATAATCTGTTAAACGATGTTGACGTGTTTCCAGAGTTTGTAAAATTTTAAGTTTGAGGGCAAAATTGTCATTTCACGCGTTTGAGATTTTAGGGTTTTACAACTCTTCCCCTCTAAAAAGAAAATTTTCGTCCTCGAAAATTGAAAAGGAAACGAAGAAATAAACGAAGACATACCCGATGATGAAAAGAAATGTGGATAACTAGCTCGCATAGATTCCTCGGTCTCCCAGGTAGCTTCACGCTCTGGGTGATTCTTCCAAAGAATCTTAACAAACGGAATTACTTTGTTTCTCATGACTCGATCTCGTCGATCTAAAATAGCTTCGGGTTCCTCCGAAAGAGACATATCAGGCTGAATCTGATCAAACGGATATGATGCTACATGCAAAGGATGGTAGTTGTACCCCCTCAAAAGAGATACATGAAAAACGTCGTGCACATGCGATAACTGCGGCGGAAGAGCCAAACGATAAGAAACCTCTCCGATGCGCTCGAGAATCTCAAACGGCCCAATAAAACGAGGACTGAGTTTCCCTTTAATTCCAAAACGTTTAACACCCCGAAAAGGCGACACTTTCAGAAATACCCGATCACCAACCTGAAACTCCAAATCACGACGATGTTTATCTGCATAACTCTTTTGCCGCGTACGAGCCTCCTTCAACTTCTCCCTAGCAACTACCACCTTCTCATTAGTGATCTCAATAATCTCAGGTCCCTCAATCAAACGTTCACCTACTTCATCCCAACAAATAGGTGCTCTACATTTCCTCCCATATAACAGTTCATAAGGTGCAGCCTTGATGCTAGCATGCCAACTATTGTTGTAGGCAAACTCCACCAAGCATAAATACTCATCCCAACTCCCGGTCCACTCTAAAGCACATGCCCGCAACATGTCTTCCAATGTCTGGATGGTCCTCTCCGACTGACCATCTGTCTGAGGATGAAACGTCGTACTGAACTTAAGACGAGTACCCCAAGCCTTATGCAAACTCTTCCAAAAACGAGACGTGAAACGAGGATCTCTATCTGACACGATCGCTGTTGGGGTACCATGAAGTCGAACAATCTCTTGCTAAAAAATCTCTGCCAACCTACAAACACGATCCGTCATACGAATGGGTAAGAAATGAGCAGACTTGGTTAGCCGATCAACGACCACCCAAATCGCATCATGTCTTCTACGAGTGAGAGGCAAACCGGTGACAAAATCCATAGAAATCTCTTCCCACTTCCAAGTAGGAATCTCCAATGGCTGAAGTAGACCACTAGCCCGCTGATGCTCTATCTTGACCTGCTGACAAGTCATACACTTAGAAACATACAAAGCCACATCCTGTTTCATGCCATTCCACCAGAAATGCTGCTTAAGATCTCGGTACATCTTAGTAGAACCCGGATGAATAGTGAATGGAGAACTGTGAGCTTCAGACAACACCGTCTCACGCAAATCAGGATCATTCGGAACACAAAGCCGGTCACCAAACCATACCACACCAGAGCTATCAACCCGAAACTCCGATTGTTTCCCTTCCTCAATGTTCTGAACAATAGACCAAAGCTCACCGTCATCCTTCTGAGCTTCCTTGATCCGCAAAATGATGTTGGACTCCACCTTCATACTAGCCCAATAACCATCATAACCCCGGAAACAAAATTCAACATCCATAAGCTCAAGATCGTGAAGAACTCTGGGTTCAATCTCCAAACTAGCAATCATACCCGACTTTCGGCTTAGTGCATTTGCAACCACATTAGCCTTACCCGAATGATACTGGATGTTCGTGTCGTAATCCTTAAGAAGCTCTAGCCATCTCCGTTGTCTCATATTGAGCTCCTTTTGTGTGAATATATACTTTAAACTTTTGTGGTCAGTAAAGATATCACACGACTCACCGTACAAGTAATGCCTCCAAATCTTTAAGGCAAAAACCACCGCAGCCAACTCTAAATCATGCGTAGGATAATTCTCCTCATACGATTTCAATTGCCTCGAAGCATAGGCAATCACCTTACCGTGCTGCATCAATACACAACCCAACCCTTTCTTTGACGCGTCGCTATAAATCTGAAAACCTCCGGAACCCGATGGAAGTGTCAAAACAGGCGCAGTAACCAACCTCCGTTTCAACTCCTCAAAACTCTGTTCACGCTCCTCCGTCCATTCAAACTTTTTCCCTTTCCTCATCAATTGCGTCAAAGTTAACGCCAATCGAGAGAAACCCTCAACAAAACGACGGTAATAACCAGCAAGCCCCAGAAAACTCCTAATTTCCGTCACCGTAGTAGGTCTCGGCAATTTTGTGATAGACTCTACTTTAGATGTGTCCATCTTGATACCATCAGCAGACACAACGTGACCAAGGAAAGCAACTTGGCTCAACCAGAATTCACATTTAGAAAATTTTGCATACAACTTCTGCTGTCGAAGAACCTCCAATACAATACGAAGGTGCTGCTCGTGCTTGGCCTCACTCCTAGAATACACAAGGATGTCATCGATGAAGACGATTACAAATTTATCGAGGTACTCGTGGAAAACACGATTCATAAGATCCATAAAGACGGCAGGCGCATTAGTTAAACCAAATGGCATAACCAGAAACTCATAATGGCCATAACGAGTACGAAACGCGGTTTTAGGAACATCTTGCTCCTTCACACGCAATTGATGATAACCAGACCTCAGGTCGATCTTAGAGAAAAATTTAGCACCTTGCAACTGATCAAACAAGTCATCGATGCGCGGAAGAGGATAACGGTTACGGATAGTGATACGGTTCAGCTCGCGGTAGTCAATACACAATCTCATACTCCCATCCTTCTTCTTAACAAATAATACAGGTGCACCCCAAGGTGAAACACTGGGTCTAATAAAGCCGTTCTCCAAAAGTTCTTGCAACTGTTCTTTCAACTCTTTCAATTCAATCGATGCCATTCGGTAAGGAGCTTTAGATATAGGTTCGGCACCAGGAATCAAATCAATACCAAATTCAACTTCTCTAGCCAGAGGAATGCCAGGAAGTTCATCAGGAAAAACATCAGAGAATTCGCTCACAACAGAAAGACTTTCAATAGTCGGAACTTCCGAAGAAGTATCTTTGATGGATGCCAGAAAACCAAGGCAACCATGAGAAATGAGAGTGCGGGCTTTCATAGCTGAAATGATCTTAACCGACTTGAGTGGTTGAGCACCATGGTATACAAAATCAGGATGATGAACATTACCGAAGATAACATTACGAGCATGACAATCAATGGTAGCCCTATGCAAGGCCAACCAGTCCATACCCAAAATAATATCAAAATCAGACATATCCAGAGGAAGAAGGTTAGCCGAACGAATACCATCATCGAAACGTAGAGGACAGTTCACATATTCGTGGTCAATAAGTACATGATTTTTCATAGGGGTTGATATAGATAAATGATTCTTTAGTGGTGTTGGAGATAATTTGAGCTTCTTAGCAAAGTTTATTGATACGATAGAATGTGTCGCGCCAGTATCAAACAAAACAAAAGCAGTGGAATCACCAAAATAAATAGTGCCAGTAATAGTACCTGACGCCTTGTCTGCCTGATCTCGAGTGACTGAATACACTCGTCCAGTGGTGGGAGGTGGTTTGATGTAGTTCGAAGGAGTAGCCGATGCCTGTTTGGGGCAGTCCTTTACCCTATGATCTGTCTCCCCACAATGATAACTACCTCCGGTAATCCTACGACAGACACCTGGGTGTGCCTTACCGCACGTAACACACTTTGGAGGAGGAGGTAGCACCTCAGAAGTCCTCCTCTGGGAAGAAGATGGCGCCGAACGATCATGATAAGTGCTGCGAGATGACTGATCCCGATGCTGTCTCTGAAAGCTGCCACTCTGACCCCGACGATCGTCACCCGATCTATCAAATCTCCGCTGATTGCCCTGCTGTCTCGAGTCATAGCTACGGTCGTACCGACCTCTGACTCCCTGTGCCTGATCTTGACGACTCCTCTGATCGGAATTGTGGTCCTGACGACCCCTAGAATCCTGAGTATGGTCCTGTCGACCCCGAGGATGAATACGATCCCCATCTCTGTTCCTCTTGTTGTAACCCTGTTCTTCATGCAATAACTCTATGTTGCGGGCAGCATCCGCAACTGCAGCCACCTCCGCATACTCGGTATTAATCACCCTGTCCAACACCCACTTCTTTAACCCCCATTTGAACTTACGAGCCTGACGACGAGCATCTCCAGCAACAGCAGTACCTACAAACCCAACCATCCTCATAAACCGTTGCATATACTCGTGAGAATTTTCCTTCTCCAGCTGATGTACGGCTTCGTACTCCCTTTCATATCGCTGCTGTTCTGACTCAGGGAAATACTGTTTGTAGAAGATGTCCCTGAAGGTATTCCAAACACAAGTATCAAGAAAGTTCTCTTCCTTGGCCAAAAGATAGGCCTTCCACCAGTTTAGGGCATCACCCTCGAGTTTGAAGGTAGCAAGCCGGGTTTTCACCTCGTCACCACAACCCAGCACATTGAAAAGCTTTTCCATGTGCGTAATCCAGTCCTCCGCATCATTAGATGAAGCTGCCGAGAGAAAAGGAAGTGGCTTAAGTTTGTTGAAGCGCTCGATCCAAACATGAATGGGTGTAGGTGGGTTAGCACCCCCACCATTATCCCCACCAGAAGAGCTAGCGCCATTCCGAACGTTATTAGTGATGGTAGCAACGATCTCGGGCATAGCCGTGGCCAGAGCGCGTGCAATCAAAGCTTCGAAGTTAGGATGTCCATCCCCGTTGTCGTCGCCGTTCCTTCGAGTTTGGACCATCTGAAGAGTTCATTAAACGATTAGCAAAGGTTATGAAATAGGATGAAGATCATGAACGGAAATGATGATAATGAACCTAGAATCTACCCAAACCTCACCAATCAAATCTTAAGCTCTACGGGTTAACGCTTAGGGTCCATATGTCACAGGTCCTGACTACAAGTCGTAAACCTGGGCTCTGATACCATAATTGTAACACCCCAACCCGATAAGGGTAGAAGTATCACATTTATGGTGCCAAATCAGAACAATACATATAAACCATGCAAGCGGAAGTCTTATAATAATAATCAAAAGGTAACAAGTCAACACGACTTGAACAATACAAAAGTTCCCAAAGGTTCAACAGAAATGAAACGATAAAATATCTAATCTCCAAAACAGATAACAATAGTAATCAAAGTCTAAGATGACTAAGGCAAATCCACAATAGCATCCTACTCTCAATCCCAAGAAAAGCCCCAGCTCCTAGCTTAATAACCTGCCGCAGGAAAAGAAACGCGGCTGAGCTTAAAAAGCCCAGTGAACAGATATAGCAATACAAAAACAGTAATGGAACCGAAGACCAGATAAATACGATAAGAATGATATGGAACAATATAGAATAGGTAAATGAATCAAAAGAATGGGGGTCAGTTTTCCACCACGAGCCAACAAAACAAAACAAATCAAATATCCATAGTAGCCTGTAGTAACCATTGCATTCGGAGGGGTGACCTCGGAATACCAAATCAATAGGAGGGGAGACCTCAAGTAGCAAATGGAGTGATCAGCTCCCAAAATGTGAGGGGGTGTATTGCACACACGCACCACATCACCAAAACAATATATCAATATCAATACAATAAAAATCTAGGATGCATCCATACGCCCCTGCAAAACAATAGTGGCCATACAATATATCTGAAGCGCGCATAATCAATACAAAATAGGGACGGTGTGGAACATCACTCAACCACACTAAAGTCATGCCATTGGTGCATCAATGACACGGACACGGAACCCCCATGCCTAGTTAATGGCTCGGGTATCAACTGACAGGTCAAAATGTATAGTATAGAGATCAATCAATATCAAAGGTTCAGTATTAGCAATTCACAAATCAATATCAATAGTCCAATATCAATGGTTCAATTATCAAAGGTCCAATAGCAAAGGATCAATATCAAAGGTTCAATAGCAAAGGTCAATATCAAAAGTTCAATAGCAGAGCAAAGTTTCAATATCAAATTGGCAAGAGGTCAAAGATGCAAAGAGATCATGAGAAACCTTATGAGAAAGGTCAGAATATCTGTACCTTATTCGAAGCAATCAACAATGAAAGTAAAGTCAAGAAAGGAGATCAATCGCATCGCCCGGAACCTATATGAATTAGATAACGTTCTATAAGAATCAGATCACTCGTTTAAGACGGCTTTCCATTTTTAGCAAGTTTCCCATTTTAGTAATCTTTCCATTTTAAGTACTTTCTATTTTAGGAAACTTTCTATTTTAGGCAGGTTTCTATTTTTAGTAACTTTCTATAATTAGCAGGTTTCCATATTTAGTAAGTTTAGTTA
>BPTQ01000006.1:286094514-286199906 GCA_019973895.1 Chrysanthemum seticuspe | reverse complement strand
GATTTTATGATTTAGTAATACATATGTACAACAACTAGTGTTTACATATTTGGATAAAATATACACATAACTAGTATGGAGTATATTGGGTAATATAAATGGGTAGAAACTTAAGTATCACAACCCATTGGGCAAATACATTGAATGTAGTTGGGTACAACCCAAAGCCCATAACCCATGGATCTTGACCTATAACCCATTGCATGACATCATGCTTATGTCATACATGGATAATATCCATAACCCATGGATCAACCCATACTCAAGTGACCAAGTACATTGCACTCAAAGATACATTGTATCTAGCCAAAGATCCATGGTTCAACCCATGACCCATAACCAAAATATCCATGGGTAAAAGGGAGCGTCCCACGGATCCTTAGCTTAACGCTAGAAGGATCCCTTGTGGAAGGGATCCGTGGGATCCGGGGAACAGTAGGATTTTTCCTCTATAAATAGTGAGCCATTTCTTCATTATTTCTCACCCTTTTCTAACACACTTTCTCCCCTGAGTTAAATCTCACTAACCTTAGATCCAAGAGATCTATGTTTGTAGTTTTGTTTTTGTGTGATCTTTTAGGTTCCTCTTAAAGGCAAGATCACCACCTTTGAAGTCGAGCAAGCTCAAGTCCATGAGTTGCCAAGCTTCCTCATCATCAAGGCTACTAAAGTCTTCTTGTTGATGATTCCTTTCTTTCTTCAAAGAAGTGTAGTGTTGAAGACATTAGTGAAAGATATCTCAAGTGTCAAGACGAAGATATTAGTGAAAAGTATCTATCATCTATAGCATAAGCACTTGTGGTAGGTGCTTAGAAGTCAAGACAAGAAGCATTAGTGAAAGGTTCTTAGAAGTCAAGACTTGAAGCATTAGTGAAAGGTGCTTAGAAGTGAAGACACAAGACATTAGTGAAAGGTGTCTTGTAGATCTAGTCAAAGGCATTAGTGAATGGTGCCTTAGATGTACATTCGATATGGTGTGTTTGGATGTACTAGATAGACTAGCATTAGATCCAAGGATATTGATATCCTTGATGATGTTGTAAAGGAGTAGATCTCCTTTGGGATTAGTCGTTGGTGTAGTTTGGTAGTAGTTCCTCCATTGCAATAGAACTAGGTGCTTAGCCTAGTACCTAATAAAGGGTAGGCGATGTTGTGAAGGTGTAGTTCACCTTGGTGTGAAAGAACTAGGTACTTAGCCTAGTACCTTATAAAGGGTAGGCGACGTTGTGTAGGTTTGGTTCACCTTGAAGTGAAAGAACCCGGTGGTTAGCCTAGCACCGGAAAAAGGGTAGGCGACGTTGTGAAGGCTTCTCCGCCATAAGGAGATTGGTGTAGTGTTTACGAACTCTCGAGTAGGTGACTCGGGGAGTGGAGTAGGGCAAGGAAGGTGTCCTTGTAGCCGAACCACTATAAATACTCGCGTTGTGGTTTTGTGCTTCTTACTCTTATCTTTTCATTACATATCGTTATATGCTTGTTTATCAACATCCAACACACACAACCAAATAGATTCACATAAGTCGATCTAAATAGTTTAAAAGAAAGTTTTAATTGGTAAAACTATTCAACCCCCTTCTAGTTTTCCACATATTCATTGTCAGAACATACCTATTTTTATGTTTTTCATACATGCAAGTCCAAGCAGCTTGTTACATATTGTTTCTTCAGTTGCAATTCAAGTTTGTTGATTCGATGACATGTCAGATCTAGGATGATCTATAAATCGCACAAATGATCCTATGTTTGGCATGCCATTTAATCAACAAAGCTGGATTGTAAGTAAAGAAATGATTTGTGCCAGTTCTGTTGACATGCATTTAAGATATATTAGTTTTCATTCTGTATCTACAATGGTTAAATTCTGTAACCATCATGTTTATAGTTTCTAGCACCTACCCCACCTTTTTTTGGTGTTTTTTTTGGTTTCAGATATATAAATCTTTTTTTTATCCCATTTGATGGTTTCCTCTTTTTTTTTTAAATAAAAGTAGATTTGGTTTTTATGGAAGTTCATTTAAAAACAAGAATGACCATGTGAAAGGCTGCCTAATGCAGTCAAATCAAAGACCTTTATAAGTGATGCACCATCACACTATAGCAATGATAGTTTAAAGCAAATTTGTCCTTCAAAACACACACATAGCAAAGAGAATCTATTTCAGAACATTAAAAAAAAAAGGAAAAAAAGCAAGAAAAAAATGATGAATACACCAATGCCTTTTTGTGATGAGCTTGCTGCAGTTGCTAAATCTAGCCTTGTAAGGGATATGATGGTTGTTCAATTCCAGATAGAGGTGGCTGCGACTACGGCAGATGAAGGAGAATTGATGAAAAAAGTCCATGACATTAGGGATCGTGTGGCTGAGAGGAAGTATGTGATTAGAGAGTTGGAGATTTTGTATCCATTTAATTCTTGTGTGCAGAGTATTTCGGAGCGGACTAAGTTGCAAACTGAGGATTTGAATGAAGCTGAAGCGATTCGGGCGAATGTCACGAAGAAGCAGAACCGAGCACAGGAGCTTTTGTAATTCATTGAGAAGCTTAAGGGGATGGTGTATTGATGTGGTTGTTTTTGCTGTTTTTGAAATCTATTTTGGATGTAAAAAATATTCCAGATGGGTTCAGGTGTTTGTATAGGCTGACCAACACTTGCTAATATTTCTGCTTTTGGATCTTTGAAAACCTTTTTTTTTAAAAGTTTTGACTGGTTAATTAATTTAAGTTTTATGGTGGCATATTAATATTGGTGGAACATACCTGTTTTTGATATTTGTTGTAGGTTGCTGTCTTGGTATACTAATATTGTAGCCATGTAATGTTAGATTGATCTTGGGAGCTTATGATTTGTTCCATAAGTAGTTGGGTCTACTGGTAGTGCAATTTGCGACCTGTCACAATAAGCCTATTGTTAGTGTCTTATGAGAAAAAATGAATGCTAAACATTTGAGAATCATGATAATTTAAATTCTAGTCTAAATGTCAATGGCGATTTAAATGGGAACTTTGAACTTGGATGTAACCATAAAGAATACCCGAATATGCTTTGGTAAGGCAACTGCCTAAAGATGGTAAATATAAGTCGTTGATGTTTTAGATTGATGATCAGGTATACATGGTGAAATAGAAATCATTATATTAGTAACCGATGGTAAACAAAAAATAAAGTATAATACATATTTGTTTAAGTGTTGGACCTGTCCTAGATAGATCTTAAGAGCCTTAATGAACGTATAGTAAACCTGTGTAATCACAAGCAAACTACGGAGAACCTTAATTAGACTTATGTCCACGCGGAATATGAACACAAGAATTAAGAAGACAATAAACACAAAATACTTGATCCTCTATAGATCTATATTGAATTACTAACAATGTTATTGACAAGCGTCCATAAACCCTAGCCGCAGGTTTCTTTTATACTACAAGAAACCCTAATACTGCAGCTTACAAAAAACGTAAAAGATATGCATTATATATTCCTAATTTAACTCATGCATATCCTAACTAAATACTAATAATACGGAAACTACATATCCGCAGAAACAATAATAACTGTCAGCAGTAACTGCACTATCCGCAGTAACTGCCCCTATCAGCAGGAATACTAAAACTATCAGCAGGAACCCTTATCAACATGGACCCACTATTACAATAATTCCTAACAATCCTCCCCTAAACTTCAATTTGACCACGTTAACTTCAAGTTTCCAGATAGATCTTGAACATGCAAGAGGATTGAGGACCACAATAACCGAAGCAAGAAAATGAACCAACAGCAACTCCTAGAACCACCAGTATCAGCATGAACGAACAGAGATCCATCAGCAGCTCCTATGCAACAGCATCAGAATCCAACAACAACAGTAACCTGAGTAGATTTGATGAGCCTTTACCAAGTAGCTACTCACTCTTGGGCTAGCTGGTTCTTTGGTGGAATCATGACATCACCCTGGTGATCCATTGATAACGCTACACGCGTCGTTCGGGGTCAAAGGAACTTCTTTTTCGTCGAGCAAGTTTTTCAACACCCTAGGCAGTGAACCTAATCGTTGTAGTGTAGTATTAGGGTAAGCCACGGGAATTGATATCGTTCTCTAGGGGAATAGGAATGCTAGTGAGAAGTTACTACGCTAAGGTTGGGGTTGAGGAAGATTATTTTTTATCTTTTTTTTGTTATTTAGGAAATGGAAAGGTACGAATCTCGGGGTTTGGATTTGGGGGTTGGTATCTCTACCGATTACTTCTACTTATCTAATTATCTAAACTAAGGTGTATGTAGTCTATGTCTAATTATTGTGTGCTCATATGATGATTTAAAGATGTGTTTACTTAGGTTTTATTACTCCTTATATATCTCCTATTGATGGTTGAATTGTCACGTCCTTATTCTTAATCGCGTTGTGTGTCTAAGGTCGTAGGGTATGCGTTTATCCCTAACTCTTTGAAACTACCAAAGGTTATCGCCTAAAAAATCTCTAGGATTTATAAACTTAACTCTAAGGTACTCTTCGGATGGTTTAGCCTACAATGACTCTAGGTATTATAAGCTAAGGTTCACAAAGATTAATCAAGCATTAACTACACAATGAATGACCTATCGCAATACTAGATCATTAACAATTAAGATAAGAGACAACCAATCAGTATTCAATAATCAAGTTTCATATTCCCTAAGCAAACACACAAGTAAATTAGCCGGACATGGGAAACATGCAAGCATACACACAAGTAATTGAAGACATAATTGAATTAATGAAGTAAAACACTTATCTTGATGTAAGATAGGGTTTGAAACCCTAAAATACTATACAAGACAGCCTTGGTTCGGTTTAGGTTTTTACTCCAAAACACTACACACTGAAAACTAAAAAATTCGGATTCTATATATAAGATTACATATGCGACGGCGTCACCCTTTGATTTGTGACGTCGTCGGGTCGCCGTCATTAGGGTTTCATCTTGGCCACGTTAGTCTTGCGACGGCGTCACCTTATGCTTGTGACGCCGTCCCCTTCAGTCTGTGACGTCGTCTGGATCAAATCTAGGCCGTCTGAGTTGCGACGACCTACTCTTTCAAAACCTGAAACCGTCACTTGTAAATAAGCAATTTGGCTACTGAGCCGTCACAAAAGTGGTCCGACGGCGTCGCAGATAATACCTGACGCCGTCCCCTTCAGCTCCAGCAGCCTGAGTGTCTCGATTCTTGACTTTGGCCATTTTCTTCGTATATGCGCGCCTTTTCGTCCGAATAAGTGTCATTCTAGCATTTTGCCTTCAAGATAAGCAAAAAGTGAAAAGGAACGATATTAAGTAATAACGGATTCAAAAGTGATCAAATAAGGGCTTAAACGACCCCTCAAAAAGGTACATTTTAAAACCTTATCAAATATCCCTACACTTGGTATTTGCTTGTCCTCAAGCAAATGTGCTTTTAGCCAATTAATTTATAAGTTAGGGGTCATGAATTATTGGTTTAGAACCATCCACAACACATATAAGCCCCGCAAAAGTCATAACAAGCACGGAAATTACATACTAGCACCTCACATGGGGTGTTTGGATACTCACATCTCTCGGGTGTATATGAAATATAACAAGTTGGAAATGGAAGATAAACACTCATTAACCGGTCCTATAGGCTTGTGACTAGATCAAACCTCTATCGCTTTGGCGTAAGCACCTAGGAAAGACTATCAAAGAGATCTTTTAAAGGGTTGTAATGATAGGCTTACGGTAGGGAAACAAAGGGTTTGGTGGGATAGGCTATTTAGTGGTGGCAAGTCAAAAATCTTTATGTTACAAGCATGCGAAGAACGGCGTTGCTAAGCCAAGACTCGATACTCTAGACTCTAGATAACTGAAACAAACAAACATAAATTAAAGATAGATGTAGGATGGTAGCCTGTTTTTTTTTTTTTTTTTTTTTTTTTTTTTTTTTTTTTTTTATTTTTTTTACACTCTTTTTTTATTCTCTTTTTCTATTTTTTTCGATTTTTTTTCACACTTTTACTCTACCATCCTCTACAGTAACATTAAAATGATAGAGATTTATAGGCACATCCCTACACTTGAGTTTTTATTATTCTAACACTAATTTGACCCGAATTGAAAAGATCAAAACACTTGGAGTACATTATTACGCAAATAAAGGGAATTTAAATTTAACGTTCCCTTCCCGTCATTTCATAAACTTTAACTTTTCCCATGAGTCCCAATCGTCCCAAAACTGTGTACAAAGGATATGACTCGACTTAGCAACTTATGCAAGCAACTAGATAATTGAACTAAGGGTTTAGTGTGATAACAATAATGCACTAAAAGTGAGTGCATACAAGGTAGGCTAAGGCGATTTGGGTGTACATTTGGGGGTGGGGTGTAAACAATGCTCTTCATTGATATTCCGGAAAACCGAAACATCACGAGAACCGCGAAAAGGATAGGCTTTGAGGGGTTAACTAGGGGTATCGTGTACTAAAGATGAGTACAACACAAAGGTGTGGGGGGAAATTACTCAACCGATGTGGAAGAAGTAATTATATTACGGGTATTAAACAAGGGTTATCCTAATGCCTCTTATCATTTAGTTATTCCTAATTACACAAGTGTAGTCTTACTAGCGATCTCGGAATGCATCACAAAACAAGTTCTGGAATCTATTATACTACCGGTTCACACACTAAGCATTAAAGATGAATGCTTTAATTCCTACTAATCTAAGGGCGATCCTCACATTTTGGGTGGAATTTAAGTGGTAAAGGGTTTTTGTGCTAGTCATATAACTTCCTATTCATGAGACGCTTTTGTTAAGACTAATGGCCCACTCCTATATGTCATGAAAAATTTTAAATTTGGTGCCAAAATTACCCTAACCGACATTTTCTCATGGTTAATTACACAAATGCTATTGGACAAAGCAAATAATCAAGGATAAGCATAGTTTCAAAGTTCCCGTTTTATTTTCCCTCCCTACACTTAAACTGAAAATTGTCCCCAATGTTCCCCGAAAGTATCAAAGTTATGATAATGGAAGGTAATAAAAGATGAAAGAAACTAGTACTCCCCTGATTAGCTCGGTAGGATCCGTGTAAAGTGGTGGTTACATTTTTCTTCAAGAAGAACGTTTGCGTGAAAAGCTCCTTCTCATCTTATGTATCTTCTTCTTGGTAAATTAAACTTGCACACTTGAAGAAAACAAACGAAACCTTCGCGTAAAATCGGCGGTAATAATATATACAAGACTCTACTAAACTAGGATATAATGCTTGTGGAATGGATGTTTACAGAATTTCTGGAAAATTAAGACCTGTAAAATTCCAAAAAATTTATAAGCAGCTCAGAAAACGAGAAAAATTAATCAGTTGTTTTTGCTCCTTCCTGACGCCGTCAGGTTGCGATCCTGACGCCGTCAGGTTATCCTGACAAAAACTGATCTGCGATTTTCTGGAAAAATTTCTGGAAAATTTACATCTTTAGAATCTGGAAAAATTTCCTACAAAACATCCATTATGACTCGATACAAGCATTTGACTCGAACAAACACACATGTATATCTTTTAATTAACTGAAATTCTCATGTTTACGTTTCTTTTAAAAACGTGTGTAATCCTCCCTACACTTATCCCTTATGTAAAATACCTTTATATGTAATTAAGACGAGGTTAAAAACAAAATAAAGCATTTTTACAAATTTAAACATGAGAATAAACAATCAATAAAAGATAAATGACACAAACAAGCAAACAATTAAGCATGGATTGCCTCCCACAAAGCGCTTTTCTTTATTTATGAGTCTTGTAGCTAGACTCGTAGTCGTGCCCCTACGTGATCTCGTTACCGTCACCTTCTTCCTTCGCTCGTCCTTCATCAAAAGGGCGTAGTTGTTGTATGCTCACCGTGGATTCCTTGCCCACGTTTTCTATTATGGTAACGGTTTTATCCTTTAGATTTGTTTCCTTCACCGTATAAGGCCCAAACCATCTTGGTTTGTTTCTACCTCGTAATGCTCTTATTCGTGATTTGTATAAGAGTACTTTCTCTCCCTTTAAAAATTCCTTAGGGCTCTTTTGTGTTTGTGGTATTGAAGTGGGATTATTTCCTAACTTTTTATCGCGCTTCCACAATGTTGCATGTAATCCTTGAACAATGATATCTCTAAGCCCTTTTTCCCAATCGCTCATTTTCTTCTTAACCACATTGTTAGGGACTTGTGGATTTTCATCCGTAATCTTTTCCATGATCTTAAGAGGATACCTTGAAACAATGGGTATCCTAGCGTACCCTTTGCCGCTTTTAAGTATCATGATGCCCTCCCCGCATTTGATGGTTGCTTTGGCGGTGGCCAGAAAAGGTGTCCCAAGAATGAGTGGCATGTTTCTATCTTCCTCAATGTCTATGATCACGAAATCCACCGGATAGACGATATTAACCACCTCTATTAAAACATCCACTGCAATTCCTATGGGATAGACATAGGTGTGATTTGCTAAGGAAAGTCTAAGATCGGTTTTGGCTGGTTTCTTCCTAGTCAACTTATCATAGATTGATAATGGCATTATGTTTACATCAGACCCCTGATCAGCTAAGGCATTTATATTATCAATGTCACCTATGCTACATGGTATCACGAAGTTCCCAGTGGTGTCTCGTTTTTTAGTTACTGGTTTTTTTAGAACCAGCTCATACAGAGGTCCCATAGGCATGGTGTCATACTCATCTTCTGTTATTTTTCCTTCAAGGGCTTCCCTAAGAACCTCATTGTACCTAAAGTTGTTCACTTGGTTAACAATGGTTTTTTTGTTTATTTCATGCTTAAGGTAGTACTCAATGGTCTCGGGCTCATTATTAGATTCAGCCTCCTCCCTCTTGCTTTTTTCAGTTTTCTTCTCCTTAACCTTTCCATCTTCGGGCATAATGGAAATGGCGTTAACAAACGAAGTAGGAGGATAATCATTTCTTCTTACAAGTACCTTTTCGGGAACTTTTGTCTTGGTATATTCTTTTACCAGGTTCATCATTTCCGTCATCCTTGCCTGCATTTCCTCTATTTGCCTATAAACCTCCTCTTCAAATTTTGCTAATCTCTCCGTATGAGCTGCCATGTACTCCCTCATTTGTTCCTTAAAGCTTAGTGAGAGTGGTATTGGGGAAGTAGAACGGAAGCGCCGTTCGGAATTAAGATTTAGCTCACGACTTGGGGATTCGGAGAAAGGTGTTGGGTGGTTGGTGGAATTGGCGGAATTGACTATTTCCCGAGGGATTTGTACGGGGGCTCTCTTATGCCTTTCTACCAGATAATCAATCCTTCTCTCAAGAGCACTCATTTGCGCTTCGGTGGCGTTGGAAGACTCAAGAGGAGTTGATATGGCATTAACCACTTTAACAGGGGTTTCAGGGGATTCATTACAATCTTCGTAGCTTTGATCCGCAAGCTCTTCTATAAATTCCCAAGATTCCTCTGTGTTAAGGTCGCTAAGCCTTCCACCGGCGGCTTGATCAATGGATGGTCTTGTGATGAAATCAGTATGGTCATAGAAGATTTGGATTTGAAGCCAAAGATTAATACCATGATGAGGGACTTTATGGAGTAAGTCCTTGAATCGAGTCCAGGCTTTGTAGAGAGATTCGCCCTGAAGTTGTTGAAACGTCAAGATGTCTCGTCTTAGTTTAGTGGTTCTCCCCGGTAGGAAAAATTGAGCAAGGAAGCTAGAGGTGAGATCATCCCAACTTGAGATGGAGCCGGCGGGAAGTCGCTCAAGCTAGTTACTAGCTTGGTCCCGTAGAGAGAATTGGAAGAGACGCAGACGCGTGGTCTCCCGAGTAGTAGCATCGAGGTCGATGGAATCGACAATTTTAAGGAAATCCTTAAGATGCTGATTAGGATCTTCGGAATGAAGTCCATGGAATGCACATCCGTTTTGCACCAACCGGATGGTGTCGGATCCCAGGGCCGTAGTTTGGGCTTGTTCGGGAAGCTCAATGGTGTTCCTATAGCCTAGGTGGCTTTGGTCTCGAGTATTCACCAAGAGTACGGCCTCTTGGCGGGTCATTTGGTGGTAGGTTGATGAATGGTGGTTGGTTATCACCTTCCATGATGAAAAGTGATGGGATTACTAACAAAGGTCATGACGAAGGGGGATAGACTACTAGAAAGCTAAAAAATGATAAAATTTTACTTGATAGGAATCAAGCAAAGAAACCTAAACGAGGTGGACTCCTAACTAACTATTCTATTCACTGGCAGCGGCGCCAAAAACTTGATAACGCTACACGCGTCGTTCAGGGTCAAAGGAACTTCCTTTTCGTCGAGCAAGTTTTTCAACACCCTAGGCAGTGAACCTAATCGTTGTAGTGTAGTATTAGGGTAAGCCACGGGAATTGATATCGTTCTCTAGGGGAAGAGGAATGCCAGTGAGAAGTTACTACGCTAAGGTTGGGGTTGAGGAAGATTATTTTTTATCTTTTTTATGTTTTTTAGGAAATGGAAAGGTACGAATCTCGGGGTTTGGATTTGGGGGTTGGTATTTCTACCGATTACTTCTACTTATCTAATTATCTAAACTAAGGTGTGTGTAGTCTATGTCTAATTATTGTGTCCTCGTATGATGATTTAAAGATGTGTTTACTTAGGTTTTATTACTCCTTAATTATCTCCTATTGATGGTTGAATTGTCACGTCCTTATTCTTAATCGCGTTGTGTGTCTAAAGTCGTAGGGTATGCGTTTATCCCTAACTCTTTGAAACTACCAAAGGTTATCGCCTACAAAATCTCTAGGATTTATAAAATTAACTCTAAGGTACTCTTCGGATGGTTTAGCCTACAATGACTCTAGGTATTATAAGCTAAGGTTCACAAAGATTAATCAAGCATTAAATACACAACGAATGACCTATCGCAATACTAGATCATTAACAATTAAGATAAGAGACAACCAATCAATATTCAATAATCAAGTTTCATATTCCCTAAGCAAACACACAAGTAAATTAGCCGGATATGGGAAACACGCAAGCATACACACAAGTAATTGAAGACATAATTGAATTAATGAAGTAAAACACTTATCTTGATGTAAGATAGGGTTTGGAACCCTAAAATACTGTACAAGACAACCTTGGTTTGGTTTAGGTTTTTTCTCCAAAAGACTACACACTGAAAACTAAAAAATTCGGATTCTATATATAAGATTACATATGCGACGGCGTCACCCTTTGATTTGTGACGCCGTCGGGTCGCCGTCATTAGGGTTTCATCTTGGCCACGTTAGTCTTGCGACAGCGTCACCTTATGCTTGTGGCGCCGTCCCCTTCAGTCTGTGACGTCGTCTGGATCAAATCTAGGCCGTCTAAGTTGCGATGACCTACTCTTTTAAAACCTGAAGCCGTGACTTGTAAATAAGCAATTTGGCTACTGAGCCATCACAAAAGTGGTCCGACGGCGTCGCAGATAACACCTGACGCCGTCCCCTTCAGGTCCAGCAACCTGAGTGTCTCGATTCTTGACTTTGGCCATTTTCTTCGTATATTCGCGCCTTTTCGTCTGAATAAGTGTCATTCCAGCATTTTGCCTTCAAGATACCTAAAAAGTGAAAAGGAACGATATTAAGTAATAACGGATACAAAAGTGATCAAATAAGGGCTTAAACGACCCCTCAAAAAGGTATATTTTAAAACCTTAGCAACCAATAACCAGTCCAACACTTAGAACGTGAATCAACGGTGTGTTGGAAAACCCTAATGGTTTTTGGCAAACCATCACAGCCATCAACAGATTTGACTTGTCTTTACTTGAAGCCGTTAACTCAGGACTAGTCATGGTATTCCACTGCCTTTACCACATGCCATGAACTTGTGAAGTAGCCAACTCTTCATCTATGAGGACATGGTGAGTTGAGCACCATACAATTTATTGGCAAACTGTCAACCTTCCAACGGATTTGATATCTCTTTACCAGAGCCGTTTGCTCATGGTGTAGCCAATGTTTGGTGTGTGAGACCAAGGTACATTGAGAACCCTCTGATTTTTAGTAAATCAGCAACTATAAAACGGATTTGAGGAATGCCCACCAAAGCCGTACCCCCATGGTGAGTCAACTCTTTCTTGTCAAAGACATGGTGAGTTGATTACCATAAGGTACACAACTATACAACATGATCCTCAGAGATGAAAGCTAGTAAACACACAATATATATACAAAACAGAATTATTATTTTTATTTTCATTTTTTTTTATTTTTTTTTATATAAACACAAACAAAGAAAAGAAAGAATGTACAACAAGAATACCAGTCTCAAGATGTGGCAGCAACATTAGCAGCACGAATTCGATTCTTGAGAAGTTGGATTAACTGCTCTGCGTGCAGCATATCATTGTCAGCAGGTTCAGTAGTAAGCACCAGCTGATGCTTTAACATTTGAGTCATAACCTGCACAGACAAAGGATATTGCAAATCCGAGAACATATACACATAATGACCACTTATTAGCCAGTGGATAAAACTTCCATTCCCATACAATCTAATCACCCTGACTATCCCAAACAGGGAACCCTTTTCCATCCTGATATGTAGAGTCAAACAAGACATGTAAATCACCCAGCAAGAGAAGACCAGCATCAGAGGCAGGATGATCATCAAAATATTTAGAGACCAATCCATACAACTTTATAAGATCCTGTCTATCCACTAGATGAAGTATCTCATTCAGAAAAGTAAAATGCTTGAATGACCAATCTCTTCTATAGATTGTATTCACCTTGCCACCCATGAATTCTGTAAGTTCCCATCTATCTAAGAGAGACCACACAACTGGTTCTTCATCACTAGTATCAGCAACTGTGATGAATGAACTGTCAGGAACATTCAGATCAAGAATCCTTGAGCTCCTCTTCTTTAGAATACTCTTTCGTCTTCCACCGGTTGAGGAGGAAGGAGAAGGAATGCTAGAGCTTGGAGCATCTGGAGTAGGAATCACTGGGGTAACATCTGGTGATGTAACACCTTCCTTAGGATCAACAGACTCAGGCTGAGCAGTATCAATGGAAACATATGCATCCTTCTTAGTAGAACAAGGGTGGTCAGCATCAGAAGGAACATTGGGATCAACATCAGTGGAAACAACCTGCGGCTTATCAGAAGAATGTACACCAAGGTTGTCAGTGGGATGCTCTTAGGCTCAGCAGGAGGCACAAAAGGAATACCTTCAGAAGGACTAATCTGGGAGGTATCAGCAGGAAAAGTTGGAGATGCATCAGGATTCTCTACAGGTGTAGAATGCTGCTTAGTGATCTCTTCAGCATGAATACCAACACCTGCTGTGCTAAGTAGGATCTCATCAGAAGGATCAACAGCCTTCAATCTTTTGACTTCAGGTCCTTCCAATGAAGGCTGATGTCTCTTCATCCTTGCATATGGATTAAGGCCATCCTTTTCCAACCTACTTAGAATCTTGTTATACTCTACCACCAACAGTGGCCATTGTCCTTTTCCCTCAAAGATTTCACAAAGGCCATTGTCCATCCAGTGGTGTATAAATCAGAACTCATATTCTTGACAACTTCCCTCATATGTTGTCTTTGTTAAGCTTGAGTAGGTGGTTGATCCCTTTTAGCCTCAACTTTCCTCTCTGCATCTGCTTTCTTCCTCTTATTAGCCAGTGCCATCAAATCAGCAGCAAAATTATCTGAGTCAAAAGTACCACCCAAGATTGCCTGAGCAAGTGATGTATTAGAGGTAACTCCAGTGACAAATGAGCTCCATGTGTCATCAGTGAAGTGTAAGGCAGCCTCATCCAGTTCTTTCATTCTCTCAAGTGTGATCTCAGGAACTGTGTGAGTTTGAAATTCTGCATCAAAGGAGGCGTGAACTTTCTCTGCTACTTCCCTATCACCTTTTTCAATTTCATGAAGCCTAAAAAGCCTCTCATGTTCAGCCTTGATAGCAGTAGGATCCACTTCCTCTTCATCCATTGGAGCCTTCCCTTTATCTACTGAAGAAACACCCACTTGAACATCTTCAGAAGTAACCTTGGGACCAGAAGGAATGGATGCTGGTGTCTCAGAAGCAATGGAAGAAGAGCAGCAGGTATAGACTTATCAGCCGGATCAGATAAATTATCAGAAAGAACCAAAATCTCAGCAGCATCAGAAGATCCCTTAGCCTCTGAACCCTTATCAGCAGAAATGGATTCAGGAGGAAGTTGCACATGTTCAGCAGTAACAGAATATCAGGAAAATCCACAGAACTAGTCTTGAGAACATTCAGATTTAGATAGCTCCTCCTTCTAGTCCTTCTCGTGTTAAAAACCTGAACTTCTGGATCTTTCTGAGCTTGAGTCTCTCCCAATGAAACAGATGCCAACACATGTAGTGCCTCCAGATCAATGTTAGTCCTCTCAGTATCTTGTTCCTCCTCTGTATCAGAAACTACAACCCTGCTCCTTCTTTTGTTAAGCCTAACCTCCAAATCTATCACCCTTTTAAGCGACTTAACCAGAGCACCACCCAGATTCTGCTTGGTTACCTTAAGCTCATTCCTTGTTTCAGTCAGCTGAGCCTCCAAATCATCAACCTTCTTAGATTATCTGTTAAGCAAGCTAGACATGTTCATTAGTACATCAGGATCCTCAGCTCCATCAACCGGTTTTCCTGAGGTATTAGGAGCTTCATTAGTCCTGGGAGGAGACACATAAAAATCATCACCAAATATGGTGTCATCCTCAAAATTATGCCTAGGAGGACTAGAAGGTTGGACAAATGATTGATCAATATTAACCTCAGTCTCAATAGGAGTTTCAGAGGCAACAACCGGCTCCTCAGGAGCAACAACCCTTGGTGATGGTGGGGAAACATGTGGAGGAGATGGGGGTTGCTGGTTTTCAGTGGAACTGATGCATAGGCATCAGGAGCATTGGAGGCCCCAATATCAGCTGAAACTGATGCAGAAGCACCAGATGCCTCATCAATCACAGGCTCTAAACCACCAGCAGGAATACCTGCACCAACAGCTACATTGCCACTTGGCAACATAGAAGGTAACATGTGTTGAAACAGACACAGACCTTGATAGATCTTGAGCTCGTGGATCGTTATGTATGCCTATGTAATCACAAGCACCATAAAAGACAATCTCTACAACTAATGTTTATCAGCGGAATATAAACACAAGTAAATAACTAAGAACTTCTTGATCCTCTATGGATCTTTATATTAACTAAAACTGAGTTTTTTTAAATCGGTACATAAACCTTTCTAATGTGTTCCTTTTATAGATAAGGAACCCTAAACAATATCGCTAAACCGTTTTCCAAGAAACGTATAATCATAAAACTAAACAAGATATACACAATCACTTCCTAATAAAGCTCATGTATATCCACACTAAATAAACTAAATACGGAATAAACACTTCCGCAAAAACAAACTAATCACTATTATTCTTCAGCAGAATAAGTCTTCGGCAGAATCCACTTCACTTCAGTAGAAACACTTCGGCATTAAGTTCAGCATAATCAGACTTTCACATAATTCCCAACAACATGGGTCTGTATTCTCCAGCAAAATTTGTTTTCATGGTTGCAATGAGTTTGGCAGTTAATTTACTTATAGATTTTGGGGTTTTATCAGAGGGTTCAAAGTTTAATATCATTTGAAGAAATCTTGGATACATCAAAAATTTATGTTTGGTATCCTTGATATTTCTAAGCATTTCCTCAAAGATATATTTTGAAAAATTATAAGTTCTCCCCTGAGCCAAACAAATGATAGCAGTTGCAATAGAGATAGAGAACTGATCCCAACCCACAGACTTAGGACTAAGACACTGAAGGAGAGTGTGGACCAAAAACCTCCATTTAGGGCAAAATATATTTTTATACCAAATGAATTTCCCATCAGTGGGATACCCAATACTTGCCAAACCAGTGATTATATCATCTCTATTGTTTTCAAACACACCTCCTTCATCATCTAGTTGTAACTGAGTCCTTATGAGTGATTCAGTGACCACATACTCTTGTCCATCTATAATGGCCACAATCTCCTTGGGTTGACCCTCAGGAGATCTCTCAAAAGCTATGGCCCAGAACTGCTTGACTAAAGAGTCATAAACAATAGATGGACAGAAGGTTAGAGCATACCTGAGCTTTGATCGCAGAATAAAGTCCACCATTTGATCATATATATCACTCCCTTTAGCTCTTTCCAAGAATGCAACCTTTTTATGATCAACTTTGAAAGCCAATGATGCCATTGAATTATTCCGAGAGGGTGGAAGATGGTTTTGGTTTCAAAATGAGAGGGAATTGTGAAATTAGGTCGAGGGATATCAATAATTGGTTATTTAAGTAGGTTACTTAAAATAACCGTTTAAATCGGCACAAGATTTGCATAGAATATTTGACCAATTTTGACTATAATCAGCAGCAATGAAAAGTCACTCAGCAGAAACCATATAGTCAACCAGCAGGAACGACTGAACGTTTGACCACTGTTTCCAAATCAAAGCTACCAGCAGAAACCATTTCCCTTAGCAGAAGTCATCACATTACCAGTAGGAATGGAGGAAGAATAAATCCTTCTGTACATATCTGTGCATCTACAGTCTCCATACATAACCTTTATTTATTCAAATACCAACCAATTAATTACAGCCATAAATTTTACCAACCAAAGATTCCACCGTTACTATGCCTATTTAACCAACCTCTTACCTCACAACATACATCAAACCAAATAACCCTAACATCAAAGTCAATTTCCTACCACACCACCATGAATAACTCTCCCAATCATCCCATTGAAATATCTTCAGACTCATCTGAGAGTGAGCCATCTAATGATGGATGGTTAAGCTACTTTCCTCATGGTTACTCCAGTGTGACTTACATGTCCAGAGACCCTCCTCATAAATCACCATTTGTTTGCACTTCTTCAGAGGATCTGCCTACCCCACCCTCAGGCTATGGATGCAGTCACTCTAGTTCTGACACTAATGATGACCATGGTGGATCTTCCAGACCAGTGATGGATGTTGCTCCACTTGCCATTATACCACCTCCTTCTGTGCCAGTTGCAGGTCCTTCAGCTCCAAGACCAGAACCCTCCACCTCAAACCCTAAGAAGAGAGCTACAGTGGTTGGTCTAGCTGCCAAGCCAGTGTGGTCGTTCATCAACAGGTGGGGAAAGGAGCATCAGAGGATGCTAGAGTGGGGAAAGAGGAGGCCTGAGTAGGTGCCTGGAAGATGGAAGCTGGAGTCTGAAGTAGTCTTGTGTAAAGCTTGTTAGGATGGAGTCATGATGTAATCAGCAACAGTGTTTTAAGAAGTCTTGTAATGTTATACTACATCTAAGAATGTAGTGTTTTTATATAAACAAAAGACTTTTGTAGTTTAATCTTTTGCCACTGATTGTGTGTTTTGATATTAGATCTGCAAAATGGTTAGTAGAACAGAGAGTATACAAAACTAGTATATACACATATATACATATATACAAAAATACACAAAGTATACAACATTAATCCTCCCCTTAAACCAGAAACCTCCCTTTAGGCACAATCCTCCCCTCAAACACAACAATCATGGGTTGATCATGCCTATATGGACAACCAAATATTGAAACCTTGGACCATCAAAAGCTTTAGTCAACAAATCAGCTACATTTTCATCTGTATGAATTTTAACCACTTGAATAAGGTGTTTTTCATTAGCATCTCTGATAAAGTGGTGTCGAATTTCTATGTGCTTAGTTCTTTGATGAAAAACAGGATTTTTAACAATGTAAATTGTACTTTGGTTGTCTATATAGATCTTAGTGTTCATAAAATTGAACCCATAGTCCAATAATTGATTTTCAATCCAAAGTACCTGACTACAACAACTAACAGCAACAACATATTCAGCCTCAGTAGAAGATGTAGCCACTATGGTCTGCTTCTTGCATTGCCAGGAGATTAATCTCCTTCCAAGAAACTGACAACCCCAAGTAGTAGATTTTCGATCAAAGTTTTCACCAGCATAGTCACTATCACTATAAGCTTCCAACTCAAATGGAGATTCTATAGGATGCCAAAGACGCAACTTAGGTTGACCCTTGAGATACTTGAAAATCTTCTTGACTGCAGTCAAATGGGAAGTCAAAGGAGTGACTTGATGCCTGGAACAAGCACTGACTGCAAACATAATATCAGGCCGCGAAGGAGTCAAATACATGAGTGAACCAATCATAGATCTATATAGATGAACATTGAAAGCAGGATTTGGTACATTATTTGACTTAGACTTTAGGGCTTCATAGGGAGTAGTTGCAGTCCTGACAAGTTCCATATCAAACTTCTTGAGGATGTCATGCACATATTTCTCCTGATGAATGAAAATACCATCTGATTTCTGCTGCACTTGAAGGCCCAAAAAGAATGTAAGCTCACCATTGCACTCATCTCAAACTCACTTTTCATCAACTCCTCAAATTCCATGCACTAAGCTTCTTTGGTAGACCCAAAGATAATGTCATCCACATACACTTGAACAAGAATGATATCCCTGGAGTTCTTCTTGATAAAAAGAGTCTTATCAATAGCACCTCTCCTGTAGCCATGTTTCAGCAGGAATGAAGAGAGCCTAGCATACCAAGCTCTAGGTGCTGATGTAGTCCATAGAGTGCTTTAACCACTTTGTAGACCATAACTGGATTGTGAGGGTCTACAAATCCCTTGGGCTGAGTAACATACACTTCTTCTTCAATTTCACCATATAAGAAAGCACTTTTTACATCCATATGATATACCATGAAGCCCATGTAGGAAGCAAAAGCTAAGAAGAGTCTGATAGCTTCTACCCTAGCAACAGGAGCAAAAACCTCATCATAATCAATCCCTTCCTCTTGTCTGTGACCTTGGGCAACCAACCTAGCCTTATTCCTTACCACAAATCCCCCTTGCATCCCTCTTACACTTCAGAATCCACTTTGGGCCAATGTCATACTTGCCAGGAGGCAACTGAACAAGCTCCCAAACATTTTGATTTAAAAAATTGTTGCATTTCTTCTTGCATAGCAGCTACCCAATCATCATCTGCTAAAGCCTGTGCAACACTGGTAGGTTCAACTTGAGAAAGGAAACAAGCAAAGAGACAATGATGGTAGTCTATGTGATTGTTCCTATGTTGATCCTGAATATAACAGAGAAATGCAGATTCACCAAAGCCTGTCTTCTTCACCCTGATTCTAGTTTGCACAGGTGAAGTAGGATCACTAATTATTAGAGATTGTGGATGTACTGTGTTAATCTGCTTTGTGACATTAGGACTAACATCAACTGATGTGGCCAGATTAGTGATAGTAGGACCAAATTCATCATCATAAGAAGAAGAATAAAAATGCCTGTTCTTGACAAATGATGAATGCCATCCAATTCAGAGCTTGTAAAATGTGAATTGGCTAAGTCAGATGGACTTGAAAATCTGGTGGGAGAGCCATCTAAACCTAGAGTATCAACAGATGGAGTAGTGGAGGGAACCGCATGAACATCATCACTAGCAGAAGAAACTGGAACACTACCAGTAGAATCTCTATCAGCAGCAACTGACCCGTTACCAGCAGAATTGACATCAGCAGCTTTTTGGCCAGCAGGATCAGACACATTACCTGTAGGAATAGATACATTATCAACGGCATCAAACTTCCTGCGGGCATCAATAGTTGCCTGCCTTAAGAGTTCCTCTGTTTCTTTGGAGAATTCATAACCATACTTTTCAGCATCATCCTTTGCTGCATGCTCTTGGCGTTGAAGCTTCACAAGCTCTTCTGCATACCCTAAATCACTTGAAGCTACATCAGAATAAGTTGTGTCCTTGGTACCTGAAAAGTGGTTAGTGGGAAAAGAAGGAACAACAATAAGTTGTTCATCACAGTCTGAATCTGACTCATCATCTGAGGAACCTTCATGTTAGTTTGAGTAGCTTGTGGTTTTGCAGAAAGATTAGATTTATAACGAGTATAACCTAAGTGATCAGTTAAGTAGTCAAGATCAAAGTACCATTCTTGACCTGCTCCCTGAACATTTGGCTTGTCCTCCATAAATCTCAGATTCAATGTTTCTTCAATCCTCTTTGTGGTGATGTTATACACCCTGTAAGCTTTACTATGAGCCGAATAGCCTACTACAAAACCCTCATCAGCTTTGCCTTCAAATTTGCCCAAATGATCACTGGTGTTAAGGATGGTCACATGACAACCAAAAGGCTTAAAGTAGGTTATGGTAGGAATCTTTCCAGACAAAAGTTCATAAGGTGTCTTATTATGAGGATGAGTTATCAACACCCTGCTCAAAACATAACAGGCAGTATTGACTGCTTCAGTCCAGAACATGGTAGGTAACTTTGAATCAGCAAGCATAGACCTTGCTGCTTCAATAAGGGTTATATTCTTCCTTTCAGCAACTCCATTTTGTTGTGGAGTCCTGGCATTACTATAATCCCTTTTTATCCCCTTAGAAGCACAGAGCTTAATTAGTTTGGCGTTCTTGAACTCTGTCCCATTTTCACACCTAATGGCTTTAACCTTTTTGTTCAACTACTTCTCAACCAGGGCAATAAAATCTTGAAGAATCTGAAATGTTTCATCCTTAGTCCCCAAAAAGAATGCCCAACAATATCTACTGTAGTCATCAGTAACCACCAAACAATAGTACTTGTGATCAATGCTTCTGATAGATGTAGGACCAAAGAGGTCCATGTGTAGAAGCTGCAAAGGCTCTGCAATAGTGCTGACAGCAGTAATGGATTTGTAGGAAGCCTTGTGCTACTTTCCCTTGTTGCAAGCCACACAATTGTGCTCATTAGTAAAGACTTTGGAAGGAAGTCCATGAATTAAACCATGTTTTGCTAGCTTGTTGATAGTTTTGAAATTAACATGAGCCATCCTTCTATGCCATTTATTAGATTCATCCAAGGATGCCTTTGCCACCAAACAAGCTAAATCACCTTCAGGCTGAACATCATTGAGGTTGAATGTTTAAAGATTATGTTTCCTAGGCACCTTCAGAACAACTTGACTGTCATTAGGTATCTGGAAGTCTTTGGAAAGTACAAGACATTCAATATCAGTGAACATAACACAATTTTTCTTGACACATATTTGAGAGACATAAAATAAGTTGAAGTTTCTTAGTTGTTCCACATAATACACATTCTCAAAGTCCAGCTTGGAAGTTCTAATTGTTCCCTTCCCTGTAATTTTACCATCTCCTCCTCCAAATGTAACAGTACCTCCTTGAATAGATACAAAATCATGCAATCTGTCTATGTTCCCTCTCATACTCCTAGAACATCCACTATCAACAATACCTAAATCTTTATTTGTATGAGGATCATCCTACAAGTTAAAATAATACAACAACATTAGTATACATGGAGACCCAAGTCATTACTAACTTGGGCCTGCCTTGTGGATCATATTAGAAAAACCTGTAGACTGATGAGATCCACTATTGTTCTTGGAACCCTTCATGAATGATGGTCTATTTTGTGTCCAAGAGCAACCTGCTGAGGGCTTAACAGCAATATCCCACCTTGCCCCCTTTTATTCAATGGGTCATTCTTAACAGGCCTGTATCCATTTTGAAAATAAGTACTGGTAGGTCAGATTAAGGGCCTAGGAACATTTCTTCTCCAACATGATGAAGATGGTCTATCGGCAGAAACTGGGTTACCAGCAGGAACTGGTCTACCAGCAGGAACAGGTCTACCAGCAGTAACTGGTCTAGTAGTAGAATTGGTTCTGCCAGTCCTCACATGTGTTCCAGTAGGAACAAATGGAGGAATTTTGGTCACATCATTCCATATTGGTCTATGTCTCTGTTGATTAGTACAAACACCCATTTGTTTCTCATAAAAATCACAATCTTTGATAAAATGAAATGTACTACCACAAACAAAACATGATTTCTTCTTAAAATGCTTGTTCATAACATTAGGAGTATTATCACAAACAAACTTATTCAAACCATAACCAAAATCAGAATTGTTTTTAACAGAATCAACAAAACAAGAAATGTTTTTAAAATAAGCTGTCTTTGAAGATGATTCATCAACAGCAACTCTTGGGACAGGCAAGGGCTTGGGAGAGGCAGACTTGGGCATTGTAGACTCTTCACTTGAATTACAACTGGCATAGTCTTTAGACTTGGTCTCTGAAGTCCTATCACTAGAAGAACAAGAGACAAAATCATTAGTTTCACTGCCAATCTCAGATAACTCATTAGACTTTTAGTCATAGGTCATATGTGATTCATCCAAGTCTGAGTCTGAGTCTGGGTTAGGAGGTCTAACAATACCATTGATAGAGGAAGGAACAGTGTGCATTTCACCTTGTTTAACAAATTTAAAAGGTCGATATTTTTCTTCCTCTTCATCAGTGACAAGATTAAAAACACTATAGTCATTAGGGTCATATACCTCATCTGAATCAATGTAATCCTTGAAGCCCAACCCCATCTTAGTTTTAACAGACATAGAACTGTTTCTTTATTTGTCTAGATTTTTAGCTTATTCTTGCCACTCTTTATGTCTAGCCACATCTTTATCTAATTTAGCCTTAAGATCCTCCTTTTCTACATTAGCTTTAATATTTTCATTTTCAGTATATTTTAACAAGTTAGTGGTATTCTCCAAATCTCTTTCTAACACTCTAATTCTCTCTTCAAGGGCCAATTGATTTTGTTGGTACCAGGCCTTTTGTTTTTCTAAAGATTTAACAGTTTTCTTATATGCCTGGACATGAATAAAATTTTCTTTATATTGGCCATTAACATTATCAAATTCACTTTTAAGAGCATCATATTTAGCATTACAACCAAAAATACAATTTTGTACCTGAGATGTGATGCCCATCAGTGCAAACTCATCAGCAGTATCATCAACCAATCCAACCTGAGGATTTTCATCCTGAAATTCATCCACATAAGCATAGACTTTCTCATCTTCTTAGACTCTTCATTACCTCTAAACCTTGCCTTGATGGCCTTCCAGATCTCTTTTGCATCATCAAGATGATGAAAGTCACTCATATGCTCATCTGGTAGTGCCTGGAGCAAGGTAGTCCTAGCTTTTGTTTCCCTCTGAAGGGCAATAGCTTTCTCAGTTGTTGCTGCTGGAAGAATGATCAAATTACCTTCTTTATCTCTACCAATCATCTTCTTACTGTTTCCTTTTAGAACAATGTTCCAGAGATGGTAGTCATTGTTGGTGATGTAATTTTCCATCTTCATAGCCCATATGTCATATTCGTCCTTCTTAGGGAAACTTTGCATTGTTGTTGGACATGGTGGTAACAACCTGCTGAATGGTAGATTGAGCACTGGCATTAGATGACTCAGGCTTCTCCTCATTGTCTGAGTCAGAATGTTTTGATGATGTCATTGTTAGAGTGAGATTAGGATTTTGTGAAAGAGAGTAAGGATGTCTTCTTTGAAAGATTCTCACCAGGCTCTGATACCACTTGTTGGATCAGTCCCAGATAGATCTTAAGAGCCTTAATGAACGTATAGTAAACATGTGTAATCACAAGCAAACTACGGAGAACCTTAATTAGGCTTATGTCCACGCGGAATATGAACACAAGAATTAAGAAGACAATAAACACAAAATACTTGATCCTCTATGGATCTATATTGAATTACTAACAATGTTATTGATAAGCGTCCATAAACCCTAGCCGCGGGGTTTCTTTTATACTACAAGAAACCCTAATACTGCAGCTTACAAAACACGTAAAAGATATGCATTATCTATTCCTAATTTAACTCATGCATATCCTAACTAAATACTAATAATACGGAAACTACATATCCGCAAAAACAATAATAACTATCAGTAGTAACTGCACTATCCGCAGTAACTGCCCTATCAGCAGGAACCCTTATCAGCAGGAACCCACTATTACAATAATTCCTAACAATAAGTATCTGAAATTTCGAACCTTTTTTGAGCACTCTTCGCACCTGCTATAAACTTGGTATAAAAGACAGAGAAAAGCGACACCATTTGAAAAAAAATGCGCTGCATATCTTTTCCATTGTCTTTAACCAACAAAGCAGGAAAAACCTGTAATCACACACGCATTATTATTTTAGTAACTGCAAGTGCAGCAAGAAGCCTAAAAAGAGCATATGTAATAAGTTAACATGGAAACCTAGTGCAATGTTTGGATCAGTTCTGCACATGTAAAATCTAAAGCAAAATAACGGCCATGGCTGCAATTCCAGGTTGCCTGGCTAAGATACCGTATAAGCAGATTCTGTAAGCGGAGTATTCAATTGCATACAGTCTCTTCTTTTTCTCCATACATGCAAGTAATTAAGTTTAACAGTGAAGAGGCCACAATCAGTTTCAAGACAAAAGTGGAAATCTCGTTGGACAGGTGGCTCAGATGGGCGAATCTTCAAGCAAAGAGGATACACCCGTCATGGCTGCAGCAGTTGCATGCCACCCTGCCAAGATACGGGGCATCTCATGTTTGCCGAAGGAATCCCAATTCATCACAGCCTCAGAAAAAGGAATACAAAAGACAATCATTTAGCAGGCTAGCTTGCAGAAAAAACAAAGGCACATATAATAACATCGACCTTTTTATATTTCATCCGCAATTGCCGATGATCAAATAAAAGTTTCAGCTAATAACATTTTACCAACATGAACAAAACAAACCAAACTCTTATCTGTGACACCGTATGAGCAAATACCCGGACTTTTTTTTAAACAGAATAAATCAACACCAATTATGAAAAGAGCACTTAATTTTATCATCGTCAAACTGATTTATAAACTTGAAATCAGAAAGCAGGGAAAAAAAGTTTGGAGACCAAAAAAGGTGAAATGAAAATTGCTTTACACCAGTTTTATTGGAGGCCATTCAACGCACAGAGAAACCACCAACACACATGATTGATGGCCAACACCTGGTTTTCCCCCCGGTCTCTTTTGACCCGTGTTTTCCAAACAGTTTCATAGCTATCTCTCTGAAAAAATGAGCATCAAGAACGCCAAGAACATTCTCATCTAGTCCAGCCAAAGTGGCCGCTTTTTTTTAAAAAAAAAACCCCACCGATACTATTCATAAGAAGGCCCAATGAATACATGCATTTGATGTGATCATATGTTTGAACAAATATTTGTAATGGTCAGATTTTCACATTTGAAACATGAAACAAAATACCAGCCATGGCTGCAGTTCCAAACTGCCCTGCCAAGATACCAGTATCGACAGATGATGCAAATGAAAGATTCACCCAAAGTGCCCATTTAAAAAAAAACCCACCGAGACTATTCATAAGAAGGCCCAATGAATACATGTATTTGATGTGATCATATGTTTGACCAAATATCTGTAATGCTCAGATTTTCACATTTAAAACCTGAAATAAAATGCCAGCCATGACTGCAGTTCCAAACTGCCCTGCCAAAATACCATTATCGACAGATGATGCAAACGAAAGATTCACATGATACCCACATTTACCGTATTTGTTTACACCACCAGATACCTGCATTTGTTTAGAATACCAGACCCATCCCATTCATCTTGCCCTCTTATGAATAGTAACATGGGTTTTTTTAATTTTTTCCCGGTTCCCTTGGGTTTTTTGCTTTAGCCTACCCAAACCGTTGGCTATTCATCTTCACTGACAACATACGTTTACCTTTTAGATCCAATCATGTGCGCCTCTAGAAAATTATCCGACCATATTTTTATCTGAAGATAGTTGCAGCAACAGCGTGAAAAAACAGGTTAGAATCACACCAGCCGCAGCCTGAAACAGATACCAAAGTAACATGTCAAGAAAAACAATACATCCAACATGGATGCAACGATTATGGTTTGCCCTGGAAACATGCAAATAATCTCACCTTAAGGCTCAGACCTGCACACGTAAAATCTGAAACAAAATACCGGGCATAGTTGCAATCCAAAACTGCCTTGCCAAGATACCAGCATTATCAGATTATGTAAGGCAAATATTTAATTGCATACAGGTATCATCATTGCCTTAACCAAATATTTTATTGTTGGCAAGTGCAACTAATGAAGCACAATGGTCAAGAGACCACGATGGGTTTCACCACAAAAGCAGGGATGTCGTTGGACCGGTGGCTCAGATGGGCGAATATTCAGGCAAAAAGGATAGACCCGCCATGGCTGCAACAGTTCTATATTACCCTGCCAAGATATGGGACATCTCATATTTACCGAACAAACCCCAATTCATCACAACCTCAAAAAAGGAACACAAAGGTCGACCATTGATCAGGATAAATTAACATTCATTGGGCCTTCTTTGTATTTGTGGCCCACAATGATGAAATGCATGTTTCTGACAATCGCATTTCACCAGGATGAATGCAAAAAAAAACATACCACTGCCTACAACGGCATTATTCAGCAAAAGAAGCCATTACAGGCCACCAAGATACAGGTCATTGCTATGGTTGCCAGCTCAGTAAGCCTACCCCGCCACAACATCACCTGAAAACATGGCAAACCTACAAACATTTGCAGATGTTATAATATTTTAGTAAAATCTGATTCACAAAAACTGTTTAAGCCTGAGGTATAAGAACTAATTCCACCAACATCAGCAGATGGCCTAGATTTTTTTACATAGACTAATTCGGCAATAATTATCAAAAGAGGAGTTAATATCTGATACGCGTACAATGCGCGTTTGGGGTCAAAGGAACTTCCTTTTCGTTGAGAAAGTTTTTCAACACCCTAGGCAGTGAACCTAATCGTTGTAGTGTAGTATTAGAGTAAGCCTCGGGTATTGATATCATTTTCTAGGGGAATAGGAATGCTAGTGAGAAGTTACTACGCTAAGGTTGGGGTTGAGGAAGATTATTTTTTATCTTTTTATATTTTTTTTGAAATTTAAAAGGTACGAATATCGAGGTATTGGATTTGGGGGTGGTATTTCTACCGATTACTCTACTATTATCTATTCTAATTAACTAAGCTAAGGGGTAGTCTATGTCTAATTGATGTGTGCTCGTATGATGATAAAAAATGTGTTTACCGAGATGCTATTACTCCCTAGTTATCGCAATCCTAGGTCAATCACAATTAAGATAAGAGACAACCAGTCAATATTCAATACCTAGGTTTCATAGATCTAAGCAAACACACAAGTAAATTAGCCGGACATGGAAAACATGCAAGCATACACACAAACAATTGAAGACATAATTGAATCAATGAAGTAAATTACTTATCTTGTTGTAAAATAGGGTACGGGAACCCTAAGATACTGCCCAAGACAGTCAAAATTCGGTTTTAGGTTTTACTCCACAAAACTACCTCTCTAAAAGTCTGAAAATTCGAATTCTATATATAGAGTTACAATATCCGACGGCTTCACTCTTTAAATGTGACACCGTCGGATCGCCACCATTAGGGTTTCGTCTTGACCACGTCAACCTTATGACGGCGTCACCTTATGGCTGTGACGCCGTCTGCTTCAGCTTCGGACGCCGTCTGGATCTGAATCTAGGCCGTCTGAGTTGTGACGCACTACTCTTTAAAACCTGACGCCGTCGGGTGTAAAATAGCAATTTCGCTACTGAGTCGTCACAGATTTGGAGCACGTTGCGATGGCGTCACCTTCTAATTCTGACGCCGTCACCTTCAATTCCAGCAGCTTGAGTGTCTTGATCTTGACTTGGCCATTTTCTTCATATATTCACACCTTTTCGTCCGAATAAGTGTCATTCCAGCAATTTGCCTTCAAGAGACCTAAAAAGTGAAAAGGAACGAAATTAAGCAATAACGGATATAAAAGTGGTCGATTAAGGGCTTAAATGACCCCTCAAAAGTGTACCTTTTAAATCCTTATCAAATACCCCTACACTTGGAATTTCTTGTCCTCAAGCAAATGTGTTTTTGGCCAATTAATTTATAAGTTAAGGGTCATGAAGCATTAGTTTAGAACAATTCATAACAAGTATAAGCCCCGCAAAAGTTATAACAAGCACGAAATTACATACTAGCACCTTACAAGTGGTGTTTGGATACTCTCATCCCTCGGGTGTATATGAAATATATCAAGTTGGAAATGGAAGATAAACACTCATTAACCGGTCCTAGTACATAGATTACCATAGGCTTGAGACTAGATCAAACCTCCATCGCTTTGGTGTAAGCACCTAGGAAAAACTATCCAAGAGGTCTTTTAAGGGGTTGTAATGTTAGGCTTACGGTAGGGAAACAAAGGGTCTGGTGGGATAGGCGATTTAGTGGTGGCAAGTCAAAAATCTTTATGTTACAAGCATGAGAAGAATGGCGTTGCTAAGCCAAGACTCGACACTCTAAACTCTACATAACTTTGAAATAAACAAACATAAATTTAAAGATAGATGTAGGATGGTAGCCCGTATGTTTTTTTTTCCATACACTTTTACTCTACCATCCTCTACGATAACATCAAAATAACAGGGATTTATAGGCACATCCCTACACTTGAGTTTTTTATTACTCTAACACTAATTTGACCCGAATTGAAAATATCAAAACACTTGGAGTACAATATTACGTAAATAAAGGGAATTTAAATTTAACGTTCCTTCCCGTCACTTCATAAAATTTAACTTTTCCCATGAGTCCCAATCGTCCCATAACTATGTACAAAGGATATGACTCGACTTAGCAACTTATGCAAGCAACTAGATAATTGAACTAAGAATTTAGTATGATAACAATAATGCACTAAAAGTTAGTTCATACAAGGTAGGCTAAGGCGATTTGGGTTTACATTTGGGGGTGGATTGTAAATAATGCTCTTCATTGATATTCCGGAAAACCAAAAAATCACGAGAACCGCGAAAAGGATAGGCTCTGAGGGGTTAACTAGGGGTATCGTGTACTAAAGATGAGTACAACGCAAGGGTGTGGGGGAATTACTCAACCGATGTGGAAGAAGTAATTATAATACGGTTATCAAACAAGGGTTATCCTAATGCCTCTTATCATTTAGTTATTCCTAACTACACAAGTGTAGTCTCACTAGCGATCTCGGAATGCATCACAAAACAATTTCTAGAATCTATTATACTACCGGTACACTCTCGAAGCATTAAATAGGAATGCTTTAATTCCTACAAATCTAAGGGCGATCCTCACATTTTGGGTGGAATTTAAGTGGTAAAGGGTTTTTTTCTAGTCATATAACTTCTTATCCATGAGACGCTTTATTAAGACTAATGTCCCACTCCTACATGTCATGAAAAATTTTAAATTTGGTGCCAAAATTACCCTAACCGATATTTCTCATGGTTTATTACACAAATGAAATTGGACAAGGCAAATAGTCAAGGATAAGCATAGTTTCAAAGTTCCCGTTTTATTCTCCCTCCCTACACTTAAACTGAACATTGTCCCCAATGTTCCCCGAAAGTATCAAAGTTATGATAATGGAAGGTAATTAAAAATGAAAGAAACTAATGCTCCCCTGATTAGCTCGGTAGGATCCGTGTGAAGTAGTGGTTAAATCCTTCTTCAAGAAGAATGTATGCGTGAAAAGCTCCATCCAATTTTATGTATCTTCTTCATGATAAATAAAACCTGCACACTTGAAGAAAACAAATGAAACATTCACGCAAAATCGGCGGTAACACTATATATGACTCTACTAAATTAGGATATAATGCTTGTGGAATGGATGTTTACAGATTTTCTAGAAAATTAAGACCTGAGAAATTCCAAAAATTTATAAGTAGCACAGAAAACGAGAAAAAGTGATAAGTTGTTTCTACTCCTCCTGTAGCATCTTGGTTTATCACAAACACATCATAAGCACAAAGTTATGCATAGGAGATAAGGTTTAGAGAGAGAAAGTGAGAGAGGATGGGAAGCTTAGTGAGACAAAGAAAAAATGAATTATGAAAGCTCCACCCTTTGCCTTGGAGAGCAAAGGTTATTTATAGGGTACAAGTATAGCATGCCTACTTTAGGCTGTGGATCAGGCATACAGTGGGTAAAGACCCGTCCGTCCTTCACGGTGTTACAAAGTAATCTACTTACTATCACTAAATAACTATGACTACGAGCTTTCTAACGAGTATACATACTTGAGGTGACCGACACTTTAAGTACTGGATTTACTAAATCCTAACAATCTCCCCCTAAGAGAGGTCACCTCAACTTACATTGATTACAAATAGATATTACTTTTGATGTTCTTGGTTTCACTGATTAAGTTATTTTGTTTTGTAGCTCGTAGTCTTTGATTCTTCATGTTTTGTAATTACAAGTGGAGGTCTTTAACTGATCCACGTGATGTTGAGTTTTGAGCCAGTTTTGAGATCATCAGCCACAATAAATCTCTGACTCATCCTTTTGATATATCGCCATTATGTGATGTTGTGACTTTTGGACCGACATGCTCACCTTTTGGATCATGATATCTTCTTATCAGAGTTGTGGAAGCATTTGTTGATTAAGATATTTGTATCAGAGTAGCAGAAGCATGGATTGAACAATATCAGAACCAGTTTATGAAGTTATGCGCATGTGGCAATGGATTGACTCCTCAATTCTGATCAGTTGCAGCCGTCGGGTGTCCCTGCATAAAACAGTTAGCAATAAAATGCACAAAAGTGTCTTTGATCATTTTTGTTGAATTGAGGTACACGGCCCACGGTTCCCCGTTGATCAGTACAAGTACTGCCTGTGATCAGGTATAATTCCGAAGAATCTCCTTGACAGGGTTTCGCAGCTGTTCTAGCTGTTCTCAAACCGGAACGTCTCAAAGAAGACAACACGGAGTGAGTGAACCAGCGAATTGAGATTCACTGATTGATGAAAATGATTTGAAAACAATCGTGTATTGCTTAATAGAAAAGGTGTTTTGCAATACAACGAAGGTTTTATGGAAAATCAATTATCAATCATAAATACCCTTAATTTTTGAAACATTAATACACAGTCGATGTGCTATGAAAAAGAGCTTTTAAGCACAACGACCAGTTTTTCAAAGGTATCCGTCAATTCATTTCCTGGACCAAGGTTGATTCAAGATTGAATCGTCCCATCGTTTCTATCCAGTTGTCACAAGCTTAATCTTATGAAAGATCTCACATGTCACCTACCAAGAGCTTGTTTGATGTTGGCTCTAGAAGGATTTCCATCTTCATCATGAATATTTAACATATCACTCGGGTATTCTGGCAATACCATAAGGATAATGCGTAGGACTCTTAATATATTCTTACTTTCCACATTGTGTGAAACAGCAAGTCTTCATTAATTCTGTGTCCTAATTGAGATATTGTGGATGATCTCTTGGCTCTAGACTCAATTGTGCATATTTGGTTTCCTATGCCGGAGACTAGGGAGAGGTCTCCTTCTTCAATATCAACAATCTATAAGAGAAAGTCGATAGATTATGTTGGTTCCCTGTGATAATGAAACAAGTCCTTTTAAGAGGAACTTGAGTAGCTTGGGAAGCTTAGTGCAGTGCATCACTGGGTCCATGATGTCTTGTCTTCAATACCAATGTTACCTAAGTAACCACCAGTAGCATATGTATTGAACCCGGTTTCTGTCCTAAGGTTGAGATGTTGGAGGGCTATTTCTTTTCACCCTTTTTACATTTATTTCTTTTTCATTCTTCAACCCATTCAGTGCTTACCAATACTTCATTACTAGAACCTTGTTGGGTTTATTCCACTTCTATCTCTATCTCAATCCGCACTCTTCCCATTTCTTACTTTTCTCCTTTTTTCAATATTCCTAAGGACTTCTACACTATCTAGTGGGTTGTCCCTGGGTAGATCCCTCCGGCACTGGCGGGATCGTGGGAACGAATACCTAACCTAACCATCCTTATATCACCATGCATAAATTAAAATTGGTCGGTCTTTTGGTATTGTTCTTCCGCCTTGAAACCAATTGAAAACCATTTGAGAAATCAATCAAGATACTTGTGATATAAACTCAAAGCATTTTGTATCTTAATTGTTTTTGATATTTTAGAAATGCTCCCCCTCAACATGTGCTTCAAGTATTTGAAATTGTTTTTAGCACATGGACGCAAGAGGACTTTTGAAATCTTAGATTGAGAAAGAAAGATCCAATCTTTTGATTAACATTTTCTAAAATGATCATCATCACTTCCTGATCAATTCAAGTAGATAAAGCATATCGGGGAAGGATGGGGTTTTCATAGGAATGCTCCCCCTCAATATGTGCATCGAGATTTGAAAGAGTTTTGCACATATTAGAAGGAACCTACTTTTTGAGACAAATCAATCACGTTTCAATCCATTTTGGTTTAAAATAGATGCTCCCCCTAAACATGTGCATGGAAAATTTGAAATCATTTGGCACATGCAAGGAGGAGAGCTTGTTGTTATATTTCTAAACCACTTATCAAATTATCAGTTTATATCCAATTTAAATCACAAATTCTCCTCCGATCACAATTTTCAAATCCTTTGAGATTTGTGACCTCTATTGGTTTAAATTAATTTTGAAATTTTTTGAGAAGAATTGTGACTTGCTTTTGAAAAACATTTCAACTGATAAGGATGAGATTTTCAGACTTTAAACTCCATTGTTTAAACATGCATGAGTACCATTTGAAAACATAACATTAGACAAGATCTTGAACCAATTGTATAAAACATTGTTCTTTTTTATTAACCAAAAGTAGACCTTTCTCGTTTACGTGCCAATTGTTTGAAAAATACTCTTTTTGATTTGATTGAAATCATTATCCCCCTCAATCAATGACATAAGTTTTTGATTGGGAGATAGAGATTTTGACAATTGAAAGCCCGGATGATTTTCAAAAATAGAGTCCGAGGTATTTTCAAAGCAATTTTGTTTTCATTAGATGACAAATATTTTTCAGAAGAATTATTAGAAGGAAAAATATTTGGAAAGAACATTTGTCTTGTTGGTGACAAATATTTGTTTTTAGAATCAGAGCATGATGTTTGAAAATTTTAAGATTAAGCATGGCTCTGTTATTTCTTTTAAAACGGGTTACTGCCTGAAATGACAATAAACCATCATTTTTCTCCATCTCGATTTTTTTTTTAAGTTCGAACTTCATCTAGAGACCCGTGTCATTCTTTGAGTGACAACTCAAAGTCCTAGATGTTATCGAACCCCAAGAAAAACATGATAAATAAACAATATTTTTTGAAAATTTTCAAGATTTTATGATTTTTTATGGATTTTGAAAATTTTATATTTTCTATTTTCTTTTTAGTGGTTTTATATTTTTGTATTTTGGTTTTTGAGAATATATGTAAAAAGAATAGATAGAGATGAACACCTTTACTCCTCGTCTTCCTCCTGAAGACGTTTGAGTATTTCTAGTTGAAGGCTCTTCAAGCCAAGTCGTGGAAGAATAAACTCAAAACGTTCTCGAGAAAGAGCTTTGGTGAAGATGTCTGCTAACTGATATTCAGTCCTCACGAAGTATAGTTCAACCACACCATTTTCAACTTGTTCCCTGATAAAGTGATGTCGAATATCAATGTGCTTAGCTCTTGAATGTTGAACATTGCTGCAGCAGAGAGCAATGGCACTTTTGTTATCACAGTACATAGGAACTTTGTTGAATACAAAGCCATAGTCAGATAATCGGGATCTCATCCATAAGATTTGAGCACAACAAGATGACATGGCTATGTATTCAGCCTCTGTAGAGGATATAGAAGCACTCATTTGTTTCTTTGAAGACCAACTCACAAGCTTATCACCCAAAAATTGAGCACCTCCTGACGTACTTCGATGTGTATCTTGACATCCTGCATGGTCAGCATCTGCATAGGCCGTTAGTGACATACCGGTGTCTTTCGGGTACCAAAGTCCCATGTTAATGTTTCCTTGAAGATACCGAAACACCCGTTTAACCGCTTCAAGGTGCTTTTTGGTAGGCTTAGCCTGGTATCTAGCACACATGCATACAACGAACAAAATGTCTGGTCTACTGGCTGTGAGGTACATCAGGGATCCAATCATACTACGATATTTTATTTGATCTACAATGATCCCTGAGTGGTCCTCATCCAGTTTTGTACGCTCCACCATAGGAGTGTCAACAGGGTCACTGGTAAAAAATCTAATTTTCTTTAAAATTTCCTTTGCGTATTTAGATTGATTTATAAAAATGCCTCCGGGACTTTGTGAAATTTGTAATCCCAAGAAAAATGACATTTGTCCCATCATCGACATTTGAAATTTGGAGCCCATCTCCTTGGAAAATCGGTCACATTCATTAGGGTCGGTTGAGGCAAAGATAATGTCATCAACATATATTTGGACATGGATTAAGTGTTTTCCTGACCTTCTGGTGAACAATGTCGGATCAACTGCTCCTTTGCTGAATCCATTAGATAGAAGAAACTTCGATAGCGTATCATACCATGCTCTAGGAGCTTGCTTCAAACCATAAAGGGCCTTTTTCAAGCGATAGACATGAGTAGGATGCTCTGGATTCACAAAACCTTCTGGCCGGCTGACGTAAACCACCTCTTTCAGATCTCCATTAAGAAAGGCGGTTTTCACATTCATTTGGTAAACTACCATGTTTTTTCTAGCAGCATTAGCCAAGAAGATTTTGATAGCCTCGATGAGTGCAACTGGAGCAAAATATTCCCCAAAGTCAATACCTTCTTCTTGACGATATCCTTTAGCCACTAATCTTGCCTTATTTTTCAGAACATCACCGTGCTCATCAAGCTTTACTTTGAAGATCCACTTAAGAACAATGATCATTGCACAGTCTGGAATGGGTACTAATTCCCATACATCTAGTTGATCGAACTCATAAATTTCTTCTTGCATTGCATTGAACCAGCTGTCTTCGAACATTGCAGTTTTAACATCTTTCGGTTCGATCTTAGAGAGTACATAATTGAAGAAGCACCATAAGGCATCTGTTGCAAGTTGTTTTCGAGTGGATACAGGACGAGAAGGATTCCCTATGATGTTGTCCAATGGATGGTCATGTGTCCATTTTTTAAGGTGCTCGTGTGGTTGTTGTTG
Source organism: Chrysanthemum seticuspe (assembly GCA_019973895.1). Classification (NCBI taxonomy): domain Eukaryota; kingdom Viridiplantae; phylum Streptophyta; class Magnoliopsida; order Asterales; family Asteraceae; genus Chrysanthemum; species Chrysanthemum seticuspe. Next base: position 286,164,867 of record BPTQ01000006.1, on the reverse strand, counting down.
AGGGACTGAAGTAGCAGAGTTTGGATCCCCTGATGAAGATGGTTCAGGTGTTGTTTCAGGGGCAAAGATGTTTTCAAAAGGAGCATCTTCGGGAGTAGAAAAAGGGTTATTTCCATCAAAATTACCAATTCCATGATGTACAACCGATGATTGAGGAGATGATGAGTGTTCGGCAGCTGGTGCTTTTGGAGATAGAGACATAGAAACATATGGATTCTCTGTGATGATTGGTTCAGAAGCCACCACTGTAGATGATGAAGAAGATTGATTCTCATGAGGTTCATAGTATTCATCAAACATCGGATCAAACAGCTTCTTCAAATTTTCTTCAGATGGAGGTACATACGAAACAGTAAGGGAGTGAATCTGTACAAAAGAGGAACTGATGGGACTACTTGATAAAAATTGAGGTGCGGGTCCAGAACTGGATTGTCCAGGAGCCATATGCTCAGACAGCTCATCGAACATGACGTGAATAGTTTCCATGATATCTCGGGTTCTTTTGTTGTAGATTCGGTAACCTTTCCTATTAGAAGCATATCCCACAAAAACTCCAATGTTCGCCTTAGCTCTTAATTTACCTAAATCTTGACCATCATTCGTTGGATAGCATAAAGCACCGAACAAACGAAGGAAAGAAATATCAGGTTTTCGATTGTGGACAAGTTCGTATGGAGTTTTTCCATGAGAGGTGTGGATGAGAGAACTATTTTGGGTGTAGCAGGCAGTGGCAATGGCTTCAGCCCAAAGAAACATTAGAACCTTTGAGTAAATTAGCATAGTTCTAGCAGCTTCTACAAGAGTTCGATTTCGTCTTTCAACTACACCGTTCTGTTGAGGAGTGCGAGGAACACTTCTTTGATGGCTGATCCCAATGCCTTCATAGAACTGACTAAGTTCTTTGTTGACAAACTCAGTTCCATTATCTGTGCGGATGATTCTGACTGTTTTATTAAGCCGGACCTGCAGCTGTTTAACAAGTTTAATGATGATGTCGGGAGTTTCATCCTTTGTCCTCAAAAACTTAACCCAAGTAAACCGTGAGGAGTCATCAACAACTACTAACACATATTTCTTCCCGTTAATCGTTTGTACTCTCATTGGTCCGCACAAATCCATATGAATGGTGTGAAGAACTTCCATAACAGAGTTAGCAAGTTTGGGTTTGTGGGCATATTTCTTGCTTTTTCCCAATTGGCATGCTGAGCAAAGATGATCTTTCTCATATTTCAATCTGGGTAGGCCTCTTACTAGGTCCTTTCTTGAAAGATTATTAATGGTGCTGAAGTTCAAGTGATTGAGACGATGATGCCATAACCATGACTTTGTTTTAGAGGCCTTTGACAGTAAGCAGATTGGAGAAGACTTCATCATATCTTCGATAGAGATAATGTATAAGTTTGTTCCACATTTTCCTCTTAAGAGTTCCACACCATCAAGTTCTCTAACGAAGCAAGTATGTTTTCTAAAGGCCACTTCTAGATCAGAATCACAGAATTGACCGACAAAAAATAAGTTATGACCAAGACCTTCAACGTAATATACCCGGGAAATTACACTGTCTCCAACTACATAATCTCCATAACCCATAATTGCTCCAAAGTGGTCGTTTCCGAATCTAACAGTCCCGATAAATTTACTCACGAAGTTCATGAGCCGCGAGCAATCTCCAGTCATATGCTTTGAGCAGCCTGAGTCCAAATACCAAAGGACGATTTGTATGACCTACATTTGAACACAGACAAGAATGGATAACTGGATAATTTGGAACCCCATGAGAGAATGGGTTCCGTTTGGTTAGTACAAAGTATTGGAGCACCCACATCAGAAATAGAAGATATGACCTCATTAGTATTGGATGCAACACTAGTAGTGGCAGTGGACCTATTTGTAGTGTGAGCACTTCTTAAAGGTATGATTCTACCAGTAGGCTTCCATTTCTTAGAAGGCATAGATCTAGACATCTTAGGACAAGATTCATTCAATTTGAATTTCCGGCCCGTAGGTTTCCATTGATAACCCACATTGCTAAATTTTCTTCCTGTAGGCTTCCAACAATTGCTACCCTTTTTCCTTTTAGGCTTCCAGATCTCCTTAACCTGTCTAGCATTTTTTATAATATTGACTGGAGTGTTACCAACATTTATCACCTCATTCACAACACATTCATGATTAATACCAGAAATCAAACATTCATTACACGTTTTGCAAAAGGCAGCAGAATTTGAATTAATTACAGTACGCTTATAGCTAATACTAGAATCAACACGATTCGTTTTATTCAATTCAAACTTATTCTTCCTAGGGTGTTCTTCTACTTTCTTCTCTTCAACACTTTTGGCTGGCAAGATCCTATTTCGCATTGTATTGCCTAAAGGATTTGACCCGCTAACCTTAGTATTGCTGATTACTCATGTAGAAGGAACAACAGGAATATTAGTTGGTGATACTACACTTTGCATTGGTGGTCTAGGAGTGCTCGGATCTGAAGTTTTGGGAGGCACATTAAAAGTCACATTCTTATCCTTAGGCATAGAACTGGGTGCAACTATTCTATCTCGCCTATTGCTAGATTTTGGACTTGTGACAATTACGTACTCTAAGAGTTCCTGAGATCTTTTGGCATCCATGCAGGCATAGGCAATGGTACTATCAAATGGTTTTTCTGTTCTTTCATCTTTAACTATCTCATGGAGACCCTTCAAACTATCCTTAAGATAGAGAGATATGCCTTATGTGCAAGTTCATTATTCCTAATGGGTGGGGGAATATATAACATATCGATTCTCAATATCGTTAAGTAAATAAGTTATCTTTTGAATTTGTTTATCATGATTAACTTTAAATGAATTACATAACTCTTTGTTTTGCTCATTAACCTTTGAAATTTCAGCTTTAAAACAATCATTTTCCTTTTGCAAATTATCAATAATGTTTTGAAGTTAGAAATTCTGAGAATCTAAAGGTGGAGGCATATGGGAACCAGTCACATCCTTCTTATCACCTTTCAGTTGTGAAATTTAGGCTTTCAATCTTTTGATCGTGTTATAATGAGCTCGAATTTGTTCATCACGTTTGCTAATTTCAAAAACTGCATCAAACTCGGGAGCATCAGAGGATGTCTTGATATTTGAGGTTTTAACATTTTCTTTGAGATGTTGATATTTTAATTGCAAAGCAAGATGTTCAACTTCTAATTTAGAAAAATGTTTGACTAGGTTATCATGATCATCCTGTTCTATTTTCTCATGCAATTTTGAACTTGTTGTTTCAAGCTCAATGACACGATCATGGGAAACTTTCAAAGAAACAGATAATTCATGAAATTGAGATGCTGTAATAGAAGAATTCGTAGCAATGTAAAACACATCTTGAGCAACACATTGAGAAATAAAGTTCTCATTTAAGATATGCAGATTCTTCCTTTCAATTTCATTATATTTAAGTTACCGTTCATAATTATTGACCTCAACTATCATTGCATCAAATTCCTTTTCCATTTCTTTGATCTCTGAGTCTATCCCCTTTTTAAGACTCTCAAATTGACCTTTTAATTGTTTAAAGAAAGGCATGACCTCAGTTAAATAGCATTCTTTAGTTTGCTCAAAACCTCTTTCCCCTTCAGTTATCCCAGTAGGTGTGATTCTATTTTTACACGTTTTCTCAAAATCAACAAATAGTTGGTAAACTACATAAAGGCTGATTAAGGTCTTGCTCTTAGTGGGAAGTGTTCTAGGCACTACATACATTGCTGTATTTGGAGGATACACAGTTTCTTGGGACAATTTCCTACAGGTGGGGTTCTTTTCAACAAGGTTATCTGCTTTTTGTTTATCCATATCCTTCTTCCAAAAAACTTGTTCTGGTGTTAATTGAGTTTGAGTCTTAAATTTGTTCAAGGCAATCCAATTATCCTTAGTGTAATCAGGTGTTTTGAATGTTATGTTATACTTGATGCACCAAGGATCATTTAATTTCTTATCAGCTTTCACTCTCTTGACTTCTTCTAATTGTATGTCCTCCTCAGTGCACTCAACGCATGTAGGCATTTGTCTAGGCTTAAGAATTTCGTTACCATCATAGATTATTTTTTGAGCAGCTTTTGCTATTTTACCATATTCAGGATTGGGTTCCTTTACAAGGGGAATACTATGCTTAGTGATCATGTGAGCAGTCTGAAGGGTATTTCCTTGTACGTACAACTTGTTTTCTAGTTTGTTTTTCAAAGTTTTTAGGTTGGAAAATTCAGTTAAAATTTTTGATTCCTTAGTATTGAATTCCTGCTTAAGCACTTTCACATTTTCTTGAAGTTCATGTTTTTGCTTAGCAGTTTTGTTAAGCTTTTCTTGTAAGGAATTTAACTCTTGTTTTAATATTTCTTCCCTAAAATTGCTTTTTCTGATAAGTGTACGCATTTGGATATCCATTTCCTGCTCACGAGAGGTCAGTTCAAACTTAGCACGCTGTTCATATATGGCAACTTGATCCTTATAGGTATTGAGTTCAGTGGTCAAGGAATCATCAGGCACAAAAGCAGTGTATTCATCAGGCATGCATTCATTGTTAATTGCAGAAGATTCATCACTTGGTACAATAAGACTGTCATCTTGCTTCACATATTGTTCATATGGGACGACATTGCTATTTCCCATATTTTCAATATCTGATTCAATGACTTCAGTAGATTGTACTTCATAGTGAATCTTTTTCTTATCAACCACATCATATAGTTTCATTACCTCTGATATGAAGGATTCCTTTGAAGGACTGGCCTGTTGAGGTGAAGAGACCATTGGAGAGATATTAGCCATGAAGATGGTCTGTGCATATGGTTCATCATCAACGTCCGAGTCAAATGCATCACTGTCTGCAACTTGAAAGGCATTGGGATTGTTCTGAGCAGCACCATGCACAGGTTGTTCGTCTACATCAGCATCGTATGTCTTATCATTCCCATCAGACAAGAACAACAACTCCTCTTCATTTAACATTGCTCCATTATCTTGTGCTTGAACCAACAACATCTTGTCCTTGAAGTATTCTGCATTTTGAGGACATTTTGGTTGAATGCAGTTCCTAGCAACGTGCCCTTCTCCACCAAAGTTGTAGCACTTGATTGGTTTTAATTGACCCTGAGCCATATTCCTTCCACGATTCTGATTTCCCACATATCCACCACCAACACCAGTATTCCCATAACCAGCACCTACATTCCCTTGTTCATTGTGTGGAAGGTAAGCATTATGTCTTCCCTGCACATTTTGCACCACAATCTTTTCGTCTTTCACAGTAGCATGATTTTGAGGATTTAATGCAGTTCTGAGATAATTGTTAGTGTGTGGGGTGAGATTCAATTTTTGCTTGACCATAAGAGCCACTTGATTGATAAAGTGTTCCATGACTGCGTCAGAATCAGGTGGCTTATACCCTGGATCAGGAATGAGCTTGTGGTTACCATTTCCAGTAGGTATGACTTGTGATGCTTTGGTAGTGATCCCTACATTAGTGTAGAATGTAGTAGAATCATTTGAAGAGCTTGTTTCACCAGCATTGTTCTTGAACTTTTCCATGATCATTCGCTCAAATACTGCATGTTTCTTGATGACGTACCCTCCGATCAGGTCGAAGGACCCCCCTTCGGCCTCAGTTGAAATTGCATTACGAAGACCCAAGTCTTTCTTCATAAGTCATTGGTGGCGTAAAACCATTCATCATTGACATGGTTACCAGTTGGGAATCCGCCAGCCGAAGGCCTATGCCCTTCGGTGTCTTCCCTTGAAGATGCCAAGACAAATAAGAACCTTGACTTGGTCTTCCCCCACGTTCCCACTATGTCCTTAGCTTCCCCGCCAAGTCCGAGATAGTGGGGATGAAGCCCTAGCGGTTACCATAAATCAGGGGATGCCCCCCATGATCTCCTAAACGTGTGCTAACACTCTCCAAGTTGTTTTCATCCTCTATAAATAGGTTGGACGAGTCATTTAAATAGTATGTTCACTCAACACAGTATTTCACATACATCATATTATCCATAACTCATATCACATACTTATTCACACGCCAGAGGTGGTTCGCAGGGCCAAACCCCTACGCAATCACTTAACGAAGTGTCTACTATTTCTTATTGCAGATTGACTACAAGTTTGGCGCAAGCATATCACCCCTCATACCCTTCGATCACCATCGAAGGCCTGGTCGTACGAATTATTGTACAATCAGTGGCGCCATCCGTGGGACCCGCTACTATTGGTCTTGTTATTCCAAACTTACACCCAGTCAATCACTCTCACTAGTTTTATGGCATGAGTCAAGGGAGAGAAGACACACCCCCTCCGGGTTTCTCGACCTTGACACCAATCCCAGTCAACGACCCTAACAACCTTCCCAATATAACTGCATCCACTTTTACCACACGATCTCACCCTGAAATAACCCCCAACAACCATGCTTCAACCTCGGCTAACCCTGAACTGGTAATTAGTCCGGCGTTTGTCGAAGCTAACATCGAAACATTGGAATCCTTACTAAGAGCTCGAAGGAGGCAAGCTAGAAATGTGGAGATGCGTAGGGAGTTAGAATACTCAAGCGATGAGTATGATGAAGAGTTGGAAATGGAGGCCAGGCCCTCGGCTCCTGGGGCTACTCGTTCAGTGCTAAGGATAGGGTCTCCGAGCAGTCGAAGGCCTAGTGGAAGGTCGGTTGTTTTTGAAGACGTTCCGGAAAGGGCTCCAACTAGACGGGAAGGCACGATAGAAGGCTCCAATGGAAGGAGTCACCGAAGGGATGCTACGGAGGTTAATTTGCCACCACTTTTGGCAGCTCATCTGGGAAGAACTGAAGCAGGGGTTCCGTTGCAGCCTTCTCATGCTTCCAGCGTAGAAGGCAATCCATCTCAAATAAATGGGGGAGGAAATCTTCCTTCCCATGGTATGTACCCTCCTTTTCAGACTCAATCTTACCCTCAAGGGGTTTATCCCCCACCTAATGGGCAGGTTAGTAACCCCAATTTCACTCATCCATACTGAAGCATGCCCTACGGGCAACCTATGGTATACCCTTCGTACCCTGTAGGAAGTCACCCACCTTATATACCTACTGCCTACCCTCAATATGTTAACCAAAACCCTGTTGGAATACCTCCCAATCATAACCCGTACAATGTTGCCCCTACCTATATGCCACCTTATAACTGCCTTTATTCAGAGCCCATGGACTCCACAACACCCTTCGTAAGATGGATAGAAGACTACCCTTTACCTGATGGGTTGAAAATGCCCACGCATATTGGTACCTACATTGGGAAAGGGGATCCGGATAACTTTTTGCACTTGTTTGAAGGGGCTATTAGAATGCAGAAGTGGGTTATGCCTGTTGCTTGTCATATGTTTACATACACCCTACGAGACTCCGCTCGTATATGGTGGAACGGGCAAAAACCGGGTAGCATTGTGAATTTGGATGATCTCAAGGCCAAGTTCAGATCACATTTCAGCCAACAAAAAAGGTTTTCAAGAACACACCTGACAGTGCACAACATCAAGCAGAGGGAGAATGAGAGCACCAGGGCTTTCATCACCAGATACACTGACGACACGTTACAAATAATGGGTTTGCACGAAGACCAACGCATTTCAGGTTTTGTGCATGGTCTACGAAACAGAAGTCTGGTCGAATTCCTCTCCACTGATCTTCCCGCAACTTACAAGGGTTTAGTAGAGAAGGCTTACACCTGGATCGAAGCAAAATAAGTATCTACCAACGGGGCTCCGGTCGAAAATAAAGAAAGTCACAGCAAAACCCCTAAGCATTCTTCGTGGGAAGGGTCAAGGAACAAACACAAAAATAAGGACAGGTTCACACGGTACCACAAAAACATCAACCATGGGCTCTTGGCTAATCTGTCCAAATCTCCAAGGGAGATACTTGCTACGGAAAAATCTGTGAAGGCCTTTGATCCTCCTCCTCGCTTGGCAAACAAAGGAAGGCCCAGAGATACTTCCAAATTTTGCTACTTCCATGATGATTACAGACACGACACCAACAACTGCAGAGAACTCAAGAAGGAGATAGAAGAGGCCGTAAAGTCCGGCCAATTGGGACATTTGGTGAAGGGTATAAAAAGAGGTAAAGATAAAGCCTCCGACACTCAGTTGGGGAAAGATACCACACCTATCGAAGCACCCATCCTCATGGTATACAAAGAGGACTCTAGTTCAAAGAGGAAGGAAGCAGAGGAAGCCTTGTGGATGTCATTTTTCCTTCAATCACAGGGAAAGTTCTTTCAAATGACCCCGTGGTCATTAAAGTTTTGATCTCCAATAGAGAAATAAACAGAGCCTACCTTGACTGCGGTAGCTCCTGCGAAGTTATCTACGAACGATGTTTTCTAAAGCTCAAACCTTCAATAAGGTCAAAGAGAGTAGATTTGAAGGTACCCTTAGTGGGATTCTCAGGGGAGCAATCATGGCCCTTGGGAGAAGTCCCTCTAGAGGTTACGATCGGAGAAGGAAGGCTAAAAAGAACAGAAACTCTGGTTTTCACCATCGTAAGGTCGGAATCTCCCTACAACCTCTTGATAGGGAGAACAGCAATGCAGAAGATGGGCATCGTTGTCTCAACCATACATGCCGCGACCAAATTCCAAACACCTTTTGGCATTGGAACGGTTTTCTCCAGCTATAAGGTGAAGGAGTCTACGACAGTAAGCAAAAGGATCAAACAGGTTTCGGAGGAGCCTTCGAAGGATGTTCTCAGTTGTACTGACGCTGAAGAACGCATCGTGGTAAATGATCTCTTCCCCGATCAGACGGTGGTAATTGGAAAGCAGCTCCCAACCTCCTTTAAAGCAGAATTGGAAAAGGTACTTCGTGCTAACGCAGATGTCTTCGCATGGACCTACTCTGACATGACAAGGGTCCCCAGAACTCTCACCATAGACGAAAAGCCCTTCGGCACTGAACACAAGCTCAATGAGTTCAAACACATTGAACCCATAAAACAAAAGCGTCGAAGCCTGGCTCCTGAAAGAAATACTGCTGCATGCAAAGAAGTGGACGAGCTCATAGCAGCAGGCATACTCAGAGAGGTGAAGTATCAAACTTGGGTGGCCAATCCGGTGATGGTCAAGAAGCATGACGGAGGATGGAGAATGTGCGTAGACTTCACATATATTAACAAAGCCTGTCCGAAGGACTGCCACCCTCTGCCAGAGATTGATTGGAAGGTGGAATCCTTGTCAGGGTTTCGGCTAAAGTGTTTCCTAGACGCTTATAAAGGTTACCATCAGATACAAATGGCGGAAGAAGACGAAGAGAAGACAGCCTTTTTCACAGGAAAAGGCGTTTATTGTTACAAAAAGATGCCTTTTGGTTTGAAAAATGCAGGTGCCACCTACCAACGATTAGTGGACAAAGCCTTCCACAAGCAGATAGGTAGGAATCTGGAGGCCTACGTAGATGATATGGTCATCAAGAGTAGGTCGGAGGAGGATATGCTCTCTGACATTAAGGAAACCTTCGAGCAGCTTCACGCCATCAATATGAAATTAAATCCCAAGAAGTGTTCCTTCGGTGTGGAAGAAGGACAATTTTTGGGGCATCTGATCACCAAGCAAGGTATTAAGGCCAATCCTTCGAAGGTTAAGGCTATCACAGATTTGCAGCCTCGAAAGTCCCTAAAGGAAGTGCAAAGTCTGAACGGAAAGCTAGCAGCCCTCAGCAGATTCTTGTCGAAGGGTGTAGATAGATATTTGCCATTCTTTAAAACACTCAAGGGATGCACAGACAAAAAGACGTTCCAGTAGAGTATGGACGCAGAAGCAGCCTATCAAAAACTAAAGGATTTCATGGCTATCCTACCTACACTCACAGCCCCAATCAAAGGCGAAGGGTTATTCATGTATATAGCAGCCTCCTTCGAAAGCATCAGCGCTGTGTTATTGGCAGAAAGGGAGAAGAAGCAAATCCCAATCTACTTCGTTAGCAGGGTTCTACAGGGAGCTGAGCTAAATTATCCAGCATTGGAGAAGCTAATTTTGGCTTTGGTTCATGCTGCGAGACGCCTTCGAAGGTACTTCCAAGCTCACCCCATAACCGTACTTACTGACAAACCAATCAAATAGATACTTTCAAAGCCAGAGAAATCTGGGAGAATAGCTAAATGGGCTATTGAGCTAGGAGAACATGAAATCGAGTACAAGGGTAGAAATTCTGTCAAGGGGCAAATATTGGCATATTTTTTAGCAGAAACACCCTCTGAACCAAAGCATGACACAAAGGTTGTTGAAGAAAAGCCTGACAAAGCGGTCGAAGGGTGGAAACTTTATACTGACGGAGCCTCCAGCTCCAATGGTTCCGGCACAGGTCTCATGCTTGTTGACCCCAAAGGAAAGGAATACACTTATGCACTCCACTTCGAATTCGATGCCACGAACAATGAAGCGGAGTACAAAGCCTTGCTAGCAGGCCTCCGATTAGCAAAAGACATGGAGGTGGAAGACTTGGCTATTTTCGTTTATTCACAACTTGTAGCCAATCAGATTAAAGGCTCCTACGAAGCAAGGCAACCTGTAATCAAGCAATACCTGGATAAGGCCAAAGAAATGCTCGAAGGGATCGCATCCTACACCATAGAGCATGTTCAGAGAAACCAAAACAAGAAGGCGGATGCACTTAGCAAATTGGCATCAATGGCATTTGCTCATCTAACTAAGGAAGTTTTGGTCGAAGTATTGGCAGATAGGTCCATCGTCCGAAAGGAGGTGTCTGACGTAATACTGGAGGAAGACTCGAATTGGATGACTCCTATTAGAGAATACCTAATAAGTGGTATACTGCCGGAGGATCAGAAGTTGGCTCGAAAGGTGCGCATCAAAGCACCACAGTACAGAATCATGGGAAATTACTTGTACAGAAGGTCTTTTCAGTCCCCTTGGCTCCGTTGTGTGGGACCAAGGCAAGCTGCTAACATCATCCTAGAAGTGCACGAAGGCTCCTGCGGACTGCATGCAGGACCCCTTTCCGTTGTCTCCAAAGTCATGAGGGTCGGATATTACTGGCCTTCAATGCACAGGGACGCTGTCGACATCATTCAGAAGTGTGAAGCCTGTCAAGTCCACTCAAGAGTCCCAAGTCTACCAAAGCAAGATATGACTACCATAACGTCCGCATGGCCCTTCAGCCAATGGGGGATCGACATCGTAGGCCCGCTACCAATTTATCCCGAAGGAGTAAAATTCTTGGTTGTAGCCATCGACTACTTTACCAAATGGGTGGAAGCGAAGCCCTTGGCATCCATTACAGGCAGACACATGGAAAAATTTGTATGGGAGCATATTATCTGTCGGTTCGTAGTACCTCACATCATCATTTCTGATAATGGGAAGCAGTTTGCCGAAGGGGTATTCCCAGTATTTTGCAGAGGTCTGAACATCAAACAATCTTTCACTTCCGTTTACCATCCTCAAGGGAACGGGCAAGTGGAAGTTACCAACAGAGACATTGTATAAGGAATAGAACGAAGGGAAATAACCTCCATTAGAGAGGTTGTCCACAAGCAAAAGATTGAAAGGTACTATAACAAGCGGGTCCGGCCTTCGACTTTCAAACCAGGGGAATATGTCCTCCGACTCAACAGCGCAAGTAAAGCTGAGTACCAGGGTAAACTAGGACCTACATGGGAAGGACCCTACGTTATTAAGGAAGCATATGGCAACGGAGCCTACAAGCTGGAAACCTTGGAAGGAGACGCTATTGATAGAACTTGGAATGGCACTACTCTTCATAAGTTCTACGTATGAAACTTACAATGTCTAAGGACACATTTTATTTGATTTCAATCAATGTATTTGCATTCTTCTCACTTAGGGAAAGAAGCATTAATGGTAGGCGTCTTGTATTCATTTCTTAAAATGATGTAATCCTTCCTACCCACTTAATGATAATAACACATTTCCCTCAAATCTCTTGTTTCGTTCAATACAACAAAGATTTGTCCACCAAGTCGCTTTATAAGTTTCAATGTCGAAGGGATGTACAAAGACTAAATGATTGTACAATAATTCGTACGACCAGGCCTTCGATGGTGATCGAAGGGTATGAGGGGTGATATGCTTGCGCCAAACTTGTAGTCAATCTGCAATAAGAAATAGTAGACACTTCGTTAAGTGATTGCGCAGGGGTTGGGCCCTGCGAACCACCTCCGGCGTGTGAATAAGTATGTGATATGAGTTATGGATAATATGATGTATGTGAAATACTGTGTTGAGTGAACATACCATTGAAATGACTCGTCCAACCTATTTATAGATGATGAAAACAGCTTGGAGAGTGTTAGCACACGTTTAGGATATCATGGGGGCGTCCCCTGATTTATGGTAACCGCTAGGGCTTCATCCCCACTATCTCGTACTTGGCAGGGAAGCTAAGGACATAGTGGGAACGTGGGGGAAGACCAAGTCAAGGTTCTTATTTGTCTTGGCATCTTCAAGGGAAGACACCAAAGGGCATAGGCCTTCGGCTGGCGGATTCCCAACTGGTAACCATGTCAATGATGAATGGTTTTACGCCACCAATGACTTATGAAGAAAGACTTGGGTCTTCGTAATGCAATTTCAACTGAGGCCGAAGGGGGGTCCTTCGACCTGATCGGAGGGTACGTCATCAAGCCCCCCAGTCGAAAGTGATATGTACGAACAAGAAATATTGCTTATGACTCAGAAATAAAAGCGAAAGCTCCTCTTCGTCACAAAAACGAACGAAGATGAAAAGTCTTGTAATTATTGACCGCATTAAATGCAAGATTAATCCTAACTACCCCTGTTTCCTCGGTAAAAGTAAACATCCTTTCAAAATTTAAAAATGATTTAAATCCGGTAGGAAAGGGATAAGTCCGGACACGTGTAGGGCTGAGATGCAACGTTTGTAGGGTATATAAAATGCAAAAAACAGTAAAACCCTAACAAAGTTTAACTCTCGCCCAAAGTTTTTACCTACTAAAACTTCTTCCGATCAAGCCTTCGACCAAACAAGGTAAAGCGCTCCTTCTTCTCTGTATTTCAAATACATTTTGTGTTCTTTAGAAGGTATCATGTCTACCAATAAAAAATTTTTGATAAAACAACAAGGCTGCACACTAACCAGGGAGGAGCTTAAAGCGTTCCTCACTGATTATCCTATTCTAAAGGAACATAAAATAATGCTACCGAGTAAAAATCAAGGGATATTTGATGCCCCTGAAAATTATGTAGGCATGTATACCCATGCTTTCACCACTTCCAACCTTAGGATACCTTTGCATCCTTTGATCTTAGAATTCCTCCGGTATTATGAAGTACACATTTCTAGGTTCAACCCTTTTGGCCTAGCCAAGCTTACAACATACATTGTTATGTGCAAAGCTTATGGGTTTGAACCATCCTTGACTGTGCTTAGGGGTTTTTTGAATCTATACCCGGGAGGAGATTGGTTGACCTTGGCCAAGAGGGGTGAAAAGGATGTGCCCATATTGATAGATAGACCTTTTACGAACATAAGGAACTGGAAAGGCAAGTTATTTTATATCCAGACTACCATTATCCCTCCTGGATACTCTGCATTGTTAAACCCAGACTTTCAATATGATGAGAAAAGGTTCACCGATCCATTGCCTTATACTGTGAGAAGAAACCCATTGTATCGGCGTTTGGCTCGTCATCCAGCTGACTGCCAGACCTTCCCTGAGCCAATCCTGTTCATGGTTGGCATTGCTGAAAGATGGGAGGGGTCTCTGTTGGTACCTGAGATAATTTGTGATGGAGAAAGTATGTATTTTTTAAATTAACATAAGAAACAAAAACTTATCTCGCTGATATTTATCTTATTTGCTTCTTTGTGCGGAGATGTCATTCAGGAACTTTGTTGTAGCTGGAGGTGCAAAGGAGGTAAGCTTTCTTCCAAAGAATCCCCAAGAGACAAGCTATGGCGTGGGCTCCTCATCGGTGTCCCTAAACAAAGACGAGGTGGAAGCCCAGCCTGTCGAGCCTGTATCCTCTGCTCCTCCGTCAAAGGAACCCATAGATGTAGAAGATCAGCTGGTGGAGAACGTTGCTGACTCAGACGAACCAGTCTCCGAAGGACCATTGGCCATCATAGGACCCTCCGGCATAGGTGAGAGGGTCCGAAGCAGGAAAGGTACCAGTGCTAAGGCTGTGAAGTCTGCGCCAAAAAGAAAGCTTATTCTACCTACTCCTCCCTCTCGAACTACCCGGCAAAAGAGTGCCCAGGGAAAGGCTGTGGAATTTCCAGCCATCGAAGGGCCCAGCGGCGATGATGTCCATGGTAAGTTTCTTTCCTGTGAAACAAAATTAGGTACCAAATATAATATGCTAATGAAATGTACATTTGTTGTAGGTCTTCCTGATACGAGGGAGCTTCCTTCTTCCCTTGCTTGTCACCAACTCGTGAGCCATGTGATCCCACCCAAGTGGAAGGGGGTGATGGATAACATGTCCATAGAGAGGCTCTGCGACCTTCATGATAAAAGCTATGTTCGCCAGTGCATGCTTGACAACCAACTCAATGCTAGGACAAGGGAATTGCTCCGTGCTGTCACCAAAGCTCGAGAAGAAATGGATGTTATGCTAAGGAGGGAGAAGGCTAAGGATCAGAAGTATGCAGACCTGGAGAAGAAGTGTGAGGAAGCATTGGAGGATTTTGATAAGAACCCCTTGGTGCAAGATCTCAGAGCTGAGAATGAAAAGCTCAAAGGTCATTTGGCAACGAGCGAGGCTGAGTGCGGTAGGTTAACTGTCGAAGGCTCTATGGTCGTTGGCTATAAGGAGCAGATATCTGTTCTTTCATCCAAGTGTGGAGGCCTCGAACAAGAGAGGGCAAAGTTGTTGGACCAAGAGATCAAGCTCCGAGAAAAGGTGGATGGATTGAACCTTCGTCTGAAGATGCTGAAGAAGGACAGAGTGGACCTGATAACCAAGGTGATCCCCTATATTGCTATGGAACTTTACCATAGCGATGATGTGGGGATTGCCATTGGGAATGTGGTGAATGCTGCCATTTTTCATGGCAAGTGTACCACTTTGGAGGAGGTAGCTAAGACTGGGGAACCAATGGTGCTGGAGAAAATTCCGTACTACAGGGCAACTCATGAAAAAGAATATGATGATGCAGGTAATCAATTAACTGCTTTAGAGTTCCCTTTCCTTGCAGATGTGACGAAGGACCCAGCGGCCTTAATTGAGGACCTGCTAGCCAAGAAGCCAAGGACAGTTCAGCCTCCATCTTCCTCCAAGAGGACTCCATCAGCCCAGGTTCCATCCCAAGGTTCAGCTGATCCCACTCATTCCAAGGTTTAATGAAGGCAACCATGTGGTTGTAATTTGATCCCCAGGGTGGTATGTACCCTGTTTAAAATAATTGTCTGTGTTCCTTTCCAGGCTTCGTGCCTAATGAAATAATTAACTTGTGGTTTGTGTGATGTAGGCTACGGCCTAAGACAATATTTTATTTTGTTGAATCGTTAAGGCTATGGCCTGTTTTAGACTAGTTAAACTAGTCATTAATCTACAATGAAGCCACTGGGGCTCGAATTTTGCCATGTGTGATTCTTCTCATGTTATTTTTACTTACGTAAAAAATATTTGTTACAACCTAAGGCGTATGGTAGATGCATAGCCTCATTGAGTGTAGTTACTTCACCAAGAATATTAGCAATCGTATAATTTAACTGCTGACAGAGGGTCGCGACCCACTCCGTCTTGATCCTTTGGGCAGCGAAAGGCTTGAAATACCTTAAGGCCATATAGGAAAGTTAATGTGAAGTTGAGATGGATGTTATGCATGTGAGCAAGACATGTTGTTTAGTCTTTGTACATCCCTTCGACATTGAAACTTATAAAGCGACTTGGTGGAAAAATCTTTGTTGTATTGAACGAAACAAGAGATTTGAGGGAAATGTGTTATTATCATTAAGTGGGTACGGAGGATTACATCATTTTAAGAAATGAATACTAGACGCCTACCATTAATGCTTCTTTCCCTAAGTGAGAAGAATGCAAATACATTGATTGAAAGCAAATAAAATTAGTCCTTAGACATTGTAAGTTTCATACGTAGAACTTACGAAGAGTAGTGCCATTCCAGGTTCTATCAATAGCGTCTCCTTCCAAGGTTTCCAGCTTGTAGGCTCCGTTGCCATATGCTTCCTTAATAACGTAGGGTCCTTCCCATGTAGGTCCTAGTTTACCCTGGTACTCAGCTTTACTTGCGCTGTTGAGTCGGAGGACATATTCCCCTGGTTTAAAAGTCAAAGGCCGGACCCGCTTGTTATAGTACCTTTCAATCTTTTGTGATAGCCTCTCTAATGGAGGCTATTTCCCTTCGTTCTTCAAGTAGGTCCAAGTTACTACGGAGTCTTTCTTCGTTATCTGCTGCTTCGAAGTTCATGACTCTTTCTGTTTCGACACTTTCTTCTGAAGGGATGACAGCTTCCGTGCCATATGTCAAGCTGAAAGGTGTTTCTCCGTGACATGACTTCGTATGCGTTCTATGTGCCCAAACTACTTGAGGTAGCTCATCTACCCAACCGTGATGACTGTATCCCAGCCTTTGTTCTATTCCTTGTACAATGTCTCTGTTGGTAACTTCTACTTGCCCGTTCCCTTGAGGATGGTAAACGGAAGTGAAATATTGTTTGATGTTCAGACCTCTGCAAAATACTGGGAATACCCCTTCGGCGAACTGCTTCCCATTATCAGAAATGATGATGCGAGGTACTCCGAACCGACAGATAATATGCTCCCATACAAATTTTTCCATGTGTCTGCCTGTAATGGATGCCAAGGGCTTCACTTCCACCCATTTGGTAAAGTAGTCGATGGCTACAACCAATAATTTTACTCCTCCGGGAGCAATTGGAAGCGGGCCTACGATGTCAATCCCCCATTGGCTGAAGGGCCATGCGGACGTTACGGAAGTCATATCTTGCTTTGGTAGCCTTGGGACTCTTGAGTGGACTTGACAGGCTTCACACTTCTGAATGATGTCGACAGCGTCCCTGTGCATTGAAGGCCAGTAATATCCGACCCTCATGACTTTGGAGACAACGAAACGGGGTCCTGCATGCAGTCCGCAGGAGCCTTCGTGCACTTCTTGGATGATGTTGGCAGCTTGCCTTGGTCCCACACAACGGAGCCAAGGGGACAGAAAAGACCTTCTGTATAAGTAATTTCCCATGATTTTGTACTGTGGTGCTTTGATGCGCACCTTTCGAGCCAACTTTTGATCCTCCAGCAGTATACCACTTATTAGATATTCTCTAATAGGAGTCATCCAATTCGAGTCGTCCTCCAGTATTACGTTAGACACCTCCTTTCTGACGATGGACCTATCTGCCAATACTTTGACCAAAACTTCCTTAGTTAGATGAGCAAATGCCATTGATGCCAGTTTGCTAAGTGCATCCGTCTTCTTGTTTTGGTTTCTCCGAACATGCTCTATGGTGTAGGATGCGAACTCTTCGAGCATTTCTTTGGCCTTATCCAGGTATTGCTTGATTACAGGTTGCCTTGCTTCGTAGGAGCCTTTAATCTGATTGGCTACAAGTTGTGAATCAACGAAAATAACCAAGTCTTCTACCTCCATGTCTTTTGCTAGTCGGAGGCCTGCTAGGAAGGCTTCATACTCCGCTTCATTGTTTGTGGAATCGAATTCGAAGCGGAGTGCATAAGTGTATTCCTTTCCTTTGGGATCAACAAGCATGAGACCTGCGCTGGAACCATCGGAGCTGGAGGCTCCGTCAGTATAAAGTTTCCACCCTTCGACCGCTTTTTCAGGCTTTTCTTCAACAACCTTTGTGTCATGCTTTGGTTCGGAGGGTGTTTCTGCTAAAAAATCTGCCAATATTTGCCCCTTGACAGAATTTCTACCCCTGTACTCGATTTCATGTTCTCCTAGCTCAATAGCCCATTTAGCTATTCTCCCAGATTTCTCTGGCTTCGAAAGTATCTGTTTGATTGGTTTGTCAGTAAGTACGGTTATGGGGTGAGCTTGGAAGTACCTTCGAAGGCGTCTCGTAGCATGAACCAAAGCCAAAATTAGCTTCTCCAATGATGGATAATTTAGCTCGGCTCCCTGTAGAACCCTGCTAACGAAGTAGATTGGGATTTGCTTCTTCTCCCTTTCTGCCAATAACACAGCGCTGATGCTTTCGAAAGAGGCTGCTATATACATGAATAACCCTTCGCCTTTGATTGGGGCTGTGAGTGTAGGTAGGATAGCCATGAAATCCTTTAGTTTTTGGAAGGCTGCTTCTGCGTCCATACTCCACTGGAACGTCTTTTTGTCTGTGCATCCCTTGAGTGTTTTAAAGAACGGCAAATATCTATCTGCACCCTTCGACAAGAATCTGATGAGGGCTGCTAGCTTTCCGTTCAGACTTTGCACTTCCTTTAGGGACTTAGGAGGCTGCAAATATGTCATAGCCTTAACCTTCGAAGGATTGGCCTTAATACCTTGCTTGGTGATCAGATGCCCCAAAAATTGTCCTTCTTCCACACCGAAGGAACACTTCTTGGGATTTAATTTCATATTGATGGCGCGAAGCTGGTCGAAGGTTTCCTTATTGTCGGAGAGCATATCCTCCTCTGACCTACTCTTGATGACCATATCATCTACGTAGGCCTCCAGATTCCTACCTATCTGCTTGTGGAAGGCTTTGTCCACTAATCGTTGGTAGGTGGCACCTGCATTTTTCAAACCAAAAGGCATCTTTTTGTAACAATAAACGCCTTTTCCTGTGAAAAAGGCTGTCTTATCTTCGTCTTCTTCCGCCATTTGTATCTGATGGTAACCTTTATAAGCGTCTAGGAAACACTTTAGCCGAAACCCTGACAAGGATTCCACCTTCCAATCAATCTCTGGCAGAGGGTAGCAGTCCTTCGGACAGGCTTTGTTAATATCTGTGAAGTCTACGCACATTCTCCATCCTCCGTCATGCTTCTTGACCATCACCGGATTGGCCACCCAAGTTTGATACTTCACCTCTCTGAGTATGCCTGCTGCTACGAGCTTGTCCACTTCTTTGTATGCAGCAGTATTTCTTTCAGGATCCAGGCTTCGACGCTTTTGTTTTATGGGTTTAATGTGTTTGAACTCATTGAGCTTGTGTTCAGTGCCGAAGGGCTTTCCGTCTATGGTGAGAGTTCTGGGGACCCCTGTCATGTCAGAGTAGGTCCATGCGAAGACATCTGCGTTAGCACGAAGTACCTTTTCCAATTCTGCTTTAAAGGAGGTTGGGAGTTGCTTTCCAATTACCACCGTCTGATCGGGGTAGAGATCATTTACCACGATGCGTTCTTCAGCGTCAGTACAACTGAGAACATCCTTCGAAGGCTCCTCCGAAACCTGTTTGATCCTTTTGCTTACTGTCGTAGACTCCTTCACCTTATAGCTGGAGAAAACCGTTCCAATGCCAAAAGGTGTTTGGAATTTGATCGCGGCATGTATGGTTGAGACAACGATGCCCATCTTCTGCATTGCTGTTCTCCCTATCAAGAGGTTGTAGGGAGATTCCGACCTTACGATGGTGAAAACCAGAGTTTCTGTTCTTTTTAGCCTTCCTTCTCCGATCGTAACCTCTAGAGGGACTTCTCCCAAGGGCCATGAGTGCCCCCCTGAGAATCCCACTAAGGGTACCTTCGAATCTACTCTCTTCGACCTTATTGAAGGTTTGAGCTTTAGAAAACATCGTTCGTAGATAACTTCGCAGGAGCTACCGCAGTCAAGGTAGTCTCTGTTTACTTCTCTATTGGAGATCAAAACTTTAATGACCACGGGGTCATTTGAAAGAACTTTCCCTGTGATTGAAGGAAAAATGACATCTCCTACTCCACACAAGGCTTCCTCTGCTTCCTTCCTCTTTGAACTAGAGTCCTCTTTGTATACCATGAGGATGGGTGCTTCGATAGGTGTGGTATCTTTCCCCAACTGAGTGTCGAAGGCTTTTTCTTTACCACTTTTTATACCCTTCACCAAATGTCCCAATTGACCGGACTTTACGGCCTCTTCTATCTACTTCTTGAGTTCTCTGCAGTTGTTGGTGTCGTGTCCGTAATCATCATGGAAGTAGCAAAATTTGGAAGTATCTCTGGGCCTTCCTTTGTTTGCCAAGCGAGGAGGAGGATCAAAGGCCTTCGTAGCTTTTTCCGTAGCAAGTATCTCCCTTGGAGATTTGGACAGATTAGCCAAGAGCCCATGGTTGATGTTTTTGTGGTACCGTGTGAACCTGTCCTTATTTTTGTGTTTGCTCCTTGACCCTTCCCACGAAGAATGCTTCGGGGTTTTGCTGTGACTTTCTTTATTTTCGACCGGAGCCCCGTTGGTAAATACTTCTTTTGCTTCGATCCAGGTGTAAGCCTTCTCCACTAAACCCTTGTAAGTTGCGAGAAGATCAGTGGAGAGGAATTCGACCAGACTTCTGTTTCGTAGACCATGCACAAAGCCTGAAATGCGTTGGTCTTCGTGCAAACCCATTATTTGTAACGTGTCGTCAGTGTATCTGGTGATGAAAGCCCTGGTGCTCTCATTCTCCCTCTGCTTGATGTTGTGCACTGTTAGGTGTGTTCTTGTAAACCTTTTCTGTTGGCTGAAATGTGATCTGAACTTGGCCTTGAGATCATCCAAATTCACAATGCTACCCAGTTTTTGCCCGTTCCACCATATACGAGCGGAGTCTCGTAGGGTGTATGTAAACATATGACAAGCGACAGGCATAACCCACTTCTGCATTCTAATAGCCCCTTCAAACAAGTGCAAAAATTTATCCGAATCCCCTTTCCCATCGTAGGTACCAATATGCGCAGGCATTTTCAACCCATCAGGTAAAGGGTAGTCTTCTATCCATCTTACGAAGGGTGTTGTGGAGCCTATGGGCTCCGAATAAAGGCAGTTATAAGGCGGCATATAGGTAGGGGCAGCATTGTACGGGTTATGATTTGGAGGTATTCCAACAGGGTTTTGGTTAACATATTGAGGGTAGGCAGTAGGTATATAAGGTGGGTGACTTCCTACAGGGTACGAAGGGTATAACATAGGTTGCCCGTAGGGCATGCTTCCGTATGGTTGAGTGAAACTGGGGTTACTAGCCTGCCCATTGGGTGGGGGATAAACCCCTTGAGGGTAAGATTGAGTCTGAAAAGGAGGGTACATACCATGGGGAGGAAGATTTCCTCCCCTATTTATTTGAGATGGATTGCCTTCTACGCCGGAAGCGTGAGAAGGCTGCAACGGAACCCCTGCTTTAGTTCTTCCCAGATGAGCTGCCAAAAGTGGTGGCAAATTAACCTCCGTAGCATCCCTTCGGTGACTCCTTCCATTGGAGCCTTCTATCGTGCCTTCCCTTCTAGTTGGAGCCCTTTCCGGAATGTTTTCAAAAACAACCGACCTTCCACTAGGCCTTCGACTGCTCGGAGACCCTATCCTTAGCACTGAACGAGTAGCCCCAGGAGCCGAGGGCCTGGCCTCCATTTCCAACTCTTCATCAAACTCATCGCTTGAGTATTATAACTCCCTACGCATCTCCACATTTCTAGCTTGCCTCCTTTGAGCTCTTAGTAAGGATTCCAATGTTTCGATGTTAGCTTCGACAAACGCCGGACTAATTACCGGTTCAGGGTTAGCCGAGGTTGAAGCATGGTTGTTGGGGTATTTCAGGGTGAGATCGTGTGGTAAAAGTGGATGCAGTTATATTGGGAAGGTTGTTAGGGTCGTTGACTGGGATTGGTGTCAAGGTCGAGAAACCCGGAGGGGGTGTGTCTTCTCTCCCTTGAGTCATGCCGTAAAACTAGTGAGAGTGATTGACTGGGTGTAAGTTTGGAATAACGAGACCAATAGTAGCGGGTCCCACGGATGGCGCCACTGATTGTACAATAATTCGTACGACCAGGCCTTCGATGGTGATCAAAGGGTATGAGGGGTGATATGCTTGCGCCAAACTTGTAGTCAATCTGCAATAAGAAATAGTAGACACTTCATTAAGTGATTGCGCAGGGGTTGGGCCCTGCGAACCACCTCTGGCGTGTGAATAAGTATGTGATATGAGTTATGGATAATATGATGTATGTGAAATACTGTGTTGAGTGAACATTCCATTGAAATGACTCGTCCAACCTATTTATAGATGATGAAAACAGCTTGGAGAGTGTTAGCACACGTTTAGGAGATCATGGGGGCGTCCCCTGATTTATGGTAACCGCTAGGGCTTCATCCCTACTATCTCGGACTTGGCGGGGAAGCTAAGGACATAGTGGGAACGTGGGAGAAGACCAAGTCAAGGTTCTTATTTGTCTTGGCATCTTCAAGGGAAGACACCGAAGGGCATAGGCCTTCGGCCGGCGGATTCCCAACTGGTAACCATGTCAATGATGAATGGTTTTACGCCACCAATGACTTATGAAGAAGACTTGGGTCTTCGTAATGCAATTTCAACTGAGGCCGAAGGGGGGTCCTTCGACCTGATCGGAGGGTACATCATCACTAAACAACATGTCATGCTCACATGCATAACATCCATCTCAACTTTACATTAACTTTCCTATATGGCCTTAAGGTATTTCAAGCCTTTCGCTGCCCAAAGGATCAAGAGGGAGTGGGTCGCGACCCTCTGTCAGCAGTTAAATTATACGATTGCTAATATTCTTGGTGAAGTGATAACGCTCAAATTGTGCATGTTTTTAGTAGCGTTATCCGTGTTTTTATGTATGTTATTTGGTTATAATCATATGCTTTTGTTGCTTAATCGTATCAAAGTGCGTTTGCTAGTTCATTTGTAGCCAAGTACAGGAAAGTGGAGAAAAAGACAGAAAAAGAAGTAAAATACGAAGATTTCTCCATGTATGAAGAATTCCCGACCAAAGCAAGACTTGTGGAGTATATTCGAGAAGATAAAGTCATCAAGTTAGTGGTCCAAAGACTCAAGAATAAAGTTCAAGAAGGAAAACGAGAAAGAAATGAAGAAAAGAAGCTTAAACGAAGATATATTGGAAGACTCGTTGTTCCCGACACACCTTCACCATTTTGGCCATAACTTTTGCATACGGACTCCGTTTGACCTCCCGTTCACGGCCACGGAAAGCTAAGAGAAAGATCTACAAATTTCGTGTTTATGACTTTTTATGATTTTTGCTCCAACCGATCGGTCGAGTCCCGCAACCGGATCCGGTTGGAGAATGGTCACGTAGACCAACCGGACGGTTGGAGCTCAACCGGATCCGGTTGGAGGCCCTGTTTCAGCCATTTTTCCATTACTAAGGTTCCAAACTTGTTCCAAATGATTCTAGGTCCTTCCTTCATGTATTCTAGGTCCTTCTAAACTCCTTGGAGGCCAAGTTCAACATTTAATACCCCAAGGGCTTGAGAGTAGTATAAATAGGACTCATTTGTGTATGTTTTCATCATCAAAATACACCAAAACTTGAGAGATCTTCTCTCACACCTATCTTACCACCACTACTACTCTCTCAAAGCTTAAATTCGTTCATAAAGTTCCAGGAAACTTTGGAGGTCCAAGAAGTCATCATTTGGAGGTCAAACCATCAAGAAGTCATCCTCAATCCTTTGGGAATCATTACTACCTCATTTGTAATCTTATTCCAAGCATTGTAAGACCTTTAATCATGTTTTCTAATGTTCAAAGTTATGAGTTTATGTTCATGTTTGCTATGAGTGGCTAGTTTCTTTATACACTTGCTTAAATGATGTTGATTATCATATGATTAGTTAGTGGTTGTGTTAACATGTTTTAATTCAATTTCAAGTTGATTCTAAGATCCAATTGTGCTAAAGTTTCATAGTGACATTTGTTAATCAAGTTTGGCTAATTGTCAATAATCGTTGGGGTCGAAAGAACTTCGTGTTATTCAACTAGTCATAATCATTTTGTCTATGGATGATTGTTTTTACCCATTATTCTTGATTATACAAAGGAACTAAGGTGTGGTTGTAATAGAAACGCTTTTTGATTATCAAATTGGATTGGTTGGAAACATCTAAATGGTCGTAAGATTAGTTGTTGAGAATCAATTGTAGCCTTTTGTCTATGATCGGTTACCTTTTGTATTGACCATTTCTTAAGCAATTTGATGAACAAGTGGATGTTTTTGTGTTTAAGTTTATGTATGTAAACTTATGAAACTTGAATTGATCTTGAATTGATTGGTTAAACTTAATGCTTGTTTTTATAAACTAAACTCTTGATCAAAGTTTGACTCGTAAGAACAATAGATTAGTACACCAACTAATTATCATAACCAACATGTTAAGAGGTTAACACAATCACATTAATCTATGATATGAAACTAGTTTAAGCAAGTGTAGTTTTTAATCATCTGAATTTCATTATACCTATTTGCTTTGTTATATGTTTTGGATAGACTCCGTTAATTCAAACTTGTGCTAAGATTCACTCAAATCCCTGCGAACGATCTCGACTTACCTTCATAATCTTGCTATAACGGACGAGTATACTTGCTCGTATGTGTTATTGGTAATATTGGTAATTCACCTTTTATAAATTTAAAACTTGCACCAACCGGGCACATCAAGTTTTTGGCGCCGCTGCCGGGGATTTGATTGTGTTTCAACAAGTTCTTGAATTTCCCTCAGCCGATTCTAAAAAAAAAAAAAAAAAAAAAAAAATTTTCTTCACAGAAACCTTAACCGGATCCGGTTGCCCCTCAACCGAATCGGTTACGAGTTTACCCATCATTCAACAGGTCTAACCGATCGGTCGCTTCCCAAAACCGATCCGGTTACCTTCCTCTGTTCCATATAAACCATTTTCGTTGTTTGTCCGTGTGTTTAGATATTGCCTGGATTCTCTAGGACATTGTATGAACACTCGAGCAGCGGGAATAGAACCAATTACACCTCTTACCAACCCCGAACGTTTGATTCGAAGAAGAAGAAGAACACTTTCATACCATTGGAAAATCGTGTACCAAGAGTACCAAACCCACCATTTGATAACGTCATTGAATCCAAAGTTGTTTACAACCCTTTCACCAATTTACCTTTTCCCATGGCGGACGATCAACCCATGTGGGGAACCAACCAAACCGTAGCACCAACTCCTGAAAGTGCTATTGTTGCTATTAACCTTGGTGACAACTTTACCGTGAAGGGACATCACCTTTCTATGATCAAAGACCGACAATTCGATGGCCGTGCGCGGGCCGATCTGCATAAGCACATTGCCGAATTCATCGAAATTTGCGGAATGTTTCGTTATGGCGACACCGATGTCAATGCCATCAAACTCAAACTTTTCCCATCATCACTCGCCGGAGATGCTAAAGTATGGTACAATGAATTAACCCCGGGAATCATCAATACTTGGGAGGAGATGAGGCAAGCTTTTGTGAGCCGATTCTTTCCACCTGCCATGTTTGATCGATTAATGGGAGAAATTCGTGCTTTCAACCAAAACCCAAACGAATCACTTGTCGAAGCTTGGCTTCGAATGAAAGATTTGCTTCGTAGTTGTCATGGACATGGATTATCAAAAGGAACCATTATCCAAATCTTTTACCATGGACTAGATGAAATCTCTCAAGGCATCCTTGATGCTGGAGGGATTTTTCTCTATAAGACTCCCAACGATGCACATAAATTGCTCGAAGATCGAGTACTTCTCAAACTTGATTGGTCCAAAGATTCCAAAACCAAACCTCTCCGAAAAACCGTTGCTTTTGTCGAAAACACCGATACCTCAAAACTCATGGAGAAGATGGAAGCGTTAACCTCAAAAATCGACTCGCAATACAAAGATATCAAAGATGAAATGAAGGAAATGCGAGACGGATGCAACAATTGTGGAGGAAATCACCCATCGTCCGAGTGCAACGATAAACCTATGGGTGGACCGAAGGAAGGAGAAGCAAGTTACACTCAAGGAGGATACCGTGGAGGAGGATATCGTAGTAATTATTACGGTCGAAAGTCTGGAAATTGGCAAGATCGCCGACCAAGGGATGACAACCGTGATTCTCAACCACGAACTGATGATCCACCACCACAAAATCCCGACAAAAAGATGGAAGAAACTGAATTCGAGAAAACCATGAGAGAATTCGTGGCTGCTCAAAAATCTGCAAATGATTTTATCAAAAATCAATTTTTCAATCTCAAAGCCAAAGTTGAGCAAGGACAGAAAAATCATCAAGCATCTATCCAAGATCTTGAAAACAAGTTTGGCAGATTTTCTTACCAACATTCCTCTAGACCATCTGGTTCATTGCCAAGTAATACCTAATCCAACCCTAAACCATCAAATGATAAGACGTACCGTCCACCACAAACAAGAAACGAGTATGTCAACGCTATCTTCACAAGTAGTGGTTTCTCGAACGATTCCAATCCGAATATCGTTGTTTCCGCCGGTGGAAGCAACATCAATACCGATCATGCCTCATTGATCGAGAAATTGGAAGCTCTCTCAACAAACATCGATACCCAATTCATAAGCATACGGAGGGAGATGATGGAACTGCGAAATAATCACCACGTTTCAAACCACGATGCCAAGGATGACACGTCGATGTGTGATCCCATGGAAGCGAACCTCGTCCAACATGAAGGATATCACGGAGGATACCACCACCAAAATTCCAGAAATTCATACTCCTACCCATATCACAACCCAACCCAAACATATCCTCGATATCAGTCATGGAATACAATACCTCATCCATCACAACATTTCAATACACCTAAAACCTCACCGGAGGAGATGATGAGAGAATGGATGGCCAGTCAAACAAAAGCTAATGAGAATATGACGAACCTGTTGGTTGAATTGGAACATAAAGTCGATCAAGGAAGAAGGAACCAACAAGCGATAAGCCAAGACTTGGAGAGGAGGATAAAAAGATTAACTAAGGAACAGGAAGTCCATCACGTTGAATCTCTTCCTTACACCACAAATTCCAACTCTAGACATAAATTTGTCTACAAACCAACCTCAATTCAATATGAGAACGATAAGGGTGAGGATGAATTTATCGAAGAGGACGAAATCGAGCACATTCCAACCACGCCAAATCTGAACCAAATCATGTCTAACTCACCAACCGTGTTACCTTTTCTTGAGGATTGCACCATGCATATCCCAATGACGCAATTAAAAGGTCCTGAACACAATCATGTTGATGATGAGAAGTTCAACAAAATCAGTGACAACTGGAATGGAGAACTGGAAAGAAAGATAGACAAATGGTCTGAACCACAAAATCCAGTTTCTTTAAATCAAAACGGTAGGACTAAGCCACCTCCTACAACTCACTTTGAGAATGTGGATGCAATATTCACTGGGAGTGGAAAGTCCGATGATCCTCCGAAAAATCATAAAGATCCGCCACCTGTCCTCATTTCTAATTAAATCGACCAAATGTTCGAGATAACAAAGAGGGACTTTCACTTGGTCAAACCAAAAGAATCAAATGTATTCCTATCCATTGTGGAGTACAAACCAAAGATTCCATACCCTCAACGTTTAAGAGCTGAAATTCCCCATTTGAACCGTATGGTCAAAGTATCCTAACCCGGGGAAGATTCGAGTCAGGCTGATGACTCGGTAATAAATCAAGCGCTTCTCGGGAGGCAACCCGTGTGTTTCGATTTTCTATGGTCACTTCCCAAAGTTTAAACCTTCGGTTGAACTTAAGTGGGGGGGTGCCATCCTTTTAATAAAACCTTTTGTTTGTTTATAAGATTATGTGCAGGTGATGATTTCTCTAGTGGACGCCAGGAATGAAGAAAGAATTTTAAGCTGATAAACTCGTTGACATATCTGGTTTCATCTCTATTTTCTCTATTTCTATACTTTGAAGTTCGTTTTTCATTGAGGACAATGTCTAACTTAAGTGTGGGGGTGAATAGGAAAAATTAGAGTTTTCATGCTTAAATTTAAAATTTTGTTTGCCCTTGTGATCTAGTTGTTTTCACACTTTTAGGATTATCTATTAGAATAACTGGATCATTCCACTGGTAAAAACTGGTAATATTTGAAACTTCGAGATGTGTTCTGATTACTATTGCAATCCATTCTGGGATCGATAAACATTTGCTAACACATATTATACCCTTTCCACTAAATTGTGAGGATTTGAGCCTATTTCTTATTAGCATACATTTTTTATGCTTAAATCTTTTGCTATGAGTGTGCCGGTGATTTTATTTATTCTAGAACTTGTGCTTGTAAATCATTACCAGACCGCAGTGAGATTGCATTCGTGCGATATAAGTGAATTCATGTGATAAAGAGGCACCTTAGGATTTAACCCAAATGGCCTTCCATTTTACATTTAATGATATATTAGCTAGCCTCATTGGTTAGTTAACCACCCACATGGACCCATTTGTAGTGCTCATTTTTAGCACTAGATACCCCTAGTTACACCTTCTGAGCCATCCCTTTCATTTTTGCTTCACCCAGAAAATACAAAAAGATTTTACACTTTAAACCTTAGCCTATCCCATATCAATGTCTAAACGGTTGGTTGCTAGTCGCCTGGAAAGTGAAGATTGTTCAAATGATTATGAGTACCACATACTATGTGATTGATTGATTGAGCCATGCGTTATGTTATGTTAAAAAAAAAAAAAAAAAAATTGTGTTGAAAGTATGGAAATAATAGCCAATGAGCTATGATCGAGGAACAATTGTCATGGCAAAGCAAAGAGCTGTGGAAAGTGGAAAAGAAGAAAGTAAAGCTATAATCGTTTATTTGGTTCGTGGAATGTTTGGTAGCTAGCAACATGGGAATTAGACTTGATTTCATTTTTATTTTAACACCAATTTCATAAACACTCCCATGCCTTATCCATACCCTTAATCCTTAGCCATATCATTATAACCCGAATAAAAGTCCTCTTTAGATGTTTTTACTTGGTGCTCACGCCACGTCGGTGGAGTTTTGTTTCTTGTACAAGCCTATGGTAATATTTAGATCATGACTGTGCAATATGAGTGTACTATTCCTTAATACTATCCATCTCTAAATAAATTGAGTGTTGAGTGAATTATACATTCGTTATTTTTCGTGAGGTGTTCTGAAATGTTAATCATTGGATATTGTCAAACATCTTGATGTTTCACCTTTATAAAGCATAATTGATGAATTCTCTCTCGTATTTATACTTGGTTGATTTGCATCACATTTTTCATAATCACGATCTTGTACCAGTGGATGTTTTTCCTAGATTTGCTTGAGGGCAAGCAAAGTTTAAGTGTGGGGGAATTTGATAACGCTCAAATTGTGCATGTTTTTAGTAGCGTTATCCGTGTTTTTATGTATGTTATTTGGTTATAATCATATGCTTTTGTTGCTTAATCGTATCAAAGTGCGTTTGCTAGTTCATTTGTAGCCAAGTACAGGAAAGTGGAGAAAAAGACGGAAAAAGAAGTAAAATACGAAGATTTCTCCATGTATGAAGAATTCCCGACCAAAGCAAGACTTGTGGAGTATATTCGAGAAGATAAAGTCATCAAGTTAGTGGTCCAAAGACTCAAGAATAAAGTTCAAGAAGGAAAACGAGAAAGAAATGAAGAAAAGAAGCTTAAACGAAGATATATTGGAAGACTCGTTGTTCCCGACACACCTTCACCATTTTGGCCATAACTTTTGCATACGGACTCCGTTTGACCTCCCGTTCGCGGCCACGGAAAGCTAAGAGAAAGATCTACAAATTTCGTGTTTATGACTTTTTATGATTTTTGCTCCAACCGATCGGTCGAGTCCCGCAACCGGATCCGGTTGGAGAATGGTCACGTAGACCAACCGGACGGTTGGAGCTCAACCGGATCCGGTTGGAGGCCCTGTTTCAGCCATTTTTCCATTACTAAGGTTCCAAACTTGTTCCAAATGATTCTAGGTCCTTCCTTCATGTATTCTAGGTCCTTCTAAACTCCTTGGAGGCCAAGTTCAACATTTAATACCCCAAGGGCTTGAGAGTAGTATAAATAGGACTCATTTGTGTATGTTTTCATCATCAAAATACACCAAAACTTGAGAGATCTTCTCTCACACCTATCTTACCACCACTACTACTCTCTCAAAGCTTAAATTCGTTCATAAAGTTCCAGGAAACTTTGGAGGTCCAAGAAGTCATCATTTGGAGGTCAAACCATCAAGAAGTCATCCTCAATCCTTTGGGAATCGTTACTACCTCATTTGTAATCTTATTCCAAGCATTGTAAGACCTTTAATCATGTTTTCTAATGTTCAAAGTTATGAGTTTATGTTCATGTTTACTATGAGTGGCTAGTTTCTTTATACACTTGCTTAAATGATGTTGATTATCATATGATTAGTTAGTGGTTGTGTTAACATGTTTTAATTCAATTTCAAGTTGATTCTAAGATCCAATTGTGCTAAAGTTTCATAGTGACATTTGTTAATCAAGTTTGGCTAATTGTCAATAATCGTTGGGGTCAAAAGAACTTCGTGTTATTCAACTAGTCATAATCATTTTGTCTATGGATGATTGTTTTTACCCATTATTCTTGATTATACAAAGGAACTAAGGTGTGGTTGTAATAGAAACGCTTTTTGATTATCAAATTGGATTGGTTGGAAACATCTAAATGGTCGTAAGATTAGTTGTTGAGAATCAATTGTAGCCTTTTGTCTATGATCGGTTACCTTTTGTATTGACCATTTCTTAAGCAATTTGATGAACAAGTGGATGTTTTTGTGTTTAAGTTTATGTATGTAAACTTATGAAACTTGAATTGATCTTGAATTGATTGGTTAAACTTAATGCTTGTTTTTATAAACTAAACTCTTGATCAAAGTTTGACTCGTAAGAACAATAGATTAGTACACCAACTAATTATCATAACCAACATGTTAAGAGGTTAACACAATCACATTAATCTATGATATGAAACTAGTTTAAGCAAGTGTAGTTTTTAATCATCTGAATTTCATTATACCTATTTGCTTTGTTATATGTTTTGGATAGACTCCGTTAATTCAAACTTGTGCTAAGATTCACTTAAATCCCTGCGAACGATCTCGACTTACCTTCATAATCTTGCTATAACGGACGAGTATACTTGCTCGTATGTGTTATTGGTAATATTGGTAATTCACCTTTTATAAATTTAAAACTTGCACCAACCGGGCACATCATGAAGTAACTACACTCAATGAGGCTATGCATCTACCATACGCCTTAGGTTGTAACAAATATTTTTTACGTAAGTAAAAATAACATGAGAAGAATCACACATGGCAAAATTCGAGCCCTAGTGGCTTCATTGTAGATTAATGACTAGTTTAACTAGTCTAAAACAGGCCATAGCCTTAACGATTCAACAAAATAAAATATTGTCTTAGGCCGTAGCCTATATCACACAAACCGCAAGTTAATTGTTTCATCAGGCACGAAGCCTGGAAAGGAACACAGACAACTGTTTTAAACAGGGTACATACCACCCTGGGGATCAAATTACAACCACATGGTTGCCTTCATTAAACCTTGGAATGAGTGGGATCAGCTGAACCTGGGGATGGAACCTGGGGTGATGGAGTCCTCTTGGAGGAAGATGGAGGCTGAACTGTCCTTGGCTTCTTGGCTAGCAGGTCCTCAATTGAGGCCGTTGGGTCCTTCGTCACATCTGCAAGGAAAGGGAACTCTAAAGCAGTTAATTGATTACCTGCATCATCATATTCTTTTTCATGAGTTTCCCTGTAGTACGGAATTTTCTCCAGCACCACTGGTTCCCCAGTCTAAGCTACCTCCTCCAAAGTGGTACACTTGCCATGAAAAATGGCAGCATTCAACACATTCCCAATGTCAATCCCCACATCATCGCTATGGTAAAGTTCCATAGCAATATAAGGGATCACCTTGGTTATCAGGTCCACTCTATCCTTTTTCAGCATCTTCAAACGAAGGTTCAATCTATCCACCTTTTCTCGGAGCTTGATCTCTTGGTCCAGCAACTTTGCCCTCTCTTGTTCGAGGCCTCCACACTTGGATGAAAGAACAGATATCTGCTCCTTATAGCCAACGACCGTAGAGCCTTCGACAGTTAACCTACCGCACTCAGCCTCGCTCGTTGCCAATTGACCTTTGAGCTTTTCATTCTCAGCTCTGAGATCTTGCACCAAGGAGTTCTTATCAAAATCCTCCAATGCTTCCTCACACTTCTTCTCCAGGTCTGCATACTTCTGATCCCTAGCCTTCTCCCTCCTCAGCATAACATCCATTTCTTCTCGAGCTTTGGTGACAAGCATGCACTGGCGAACATAGCTTTTATCATGAAGGTCGCAGAGCCTCTCTATGGACATGTTATCCATCACCCCCTTCCACTTGGGTGGGATCACATGGCTCACGAGTTGGTGACAAGCTAGGGAAGAAGGAAGCTCCCTCGTATCAGGAAGACCTACAACAAATGTACATTTCATTAGCATATTATATTTGGTACCTAATTTTGTTTCACAGGAAAGAAACTTACCATGGACATCATCGCCGCTGGGCCCTTCGATGGCTGGAAATTCCACAGCCTTACCCTGGGCACTCTTTTGCCGGGTAGTTCGAGAGGGAGGAGTAGGTAGAATAAGCTTTCTTTTTGGCGCAGACTTCACAGCCTTAGCACTGGCAACTTTCCTGCTTCGGACCCTCTCACCTATGCCGGAGGGTCCTACGGTGGCCAATGGTCCTTCGGAGACTGGTTCGTCTGAGTCAGCAACGTTCTCCACCAGCTGATCTTCTACATCTATGGGTTCCTTTGACGGAAGAGCAGAGGATACAGGCTCGACAGGCTGGGCTTCCACCTCGTCTTTGTTTATGGACACCGATGGGGAGCACACGCCATAGCTTGTCTCTTGGCGATTCTTTGGAAGAAAGCTTACCACCTTTGCACCTCCAGCCATAACAAATTTCCTGAACGACATCTCTGCACAAAGAAGCAAATAAGATAAATATCAGCGAGATAAGTTTTTGTTTCTTATGTTAATTTAAAAAATACATACTTTCTCCATCACAAATTATCTCAGGTACCAACGGAGACCCCTCCCATCTTTCAGCAATGCCAGCCATGAACAGGATTGGCTCAGGGAAGGTCTGGTAGTCAGCTGGATGACGAGCCAAACGCTGATACAATGGGTTTCTTCTCACAGTATAAGGCAATGGATCGATGAACCTTTTCTCATCATATTGAAAGTCTGGGTTTCACAATGCAGAGTATCCAGGAGGGATAATGGTAGTCTGGATATAAAAGAACTTGCCTTTCCAGTTCCTTATGTTCGTAAAAGGTCTATCTATCAATATGGGCACATCCTTTTCACCCCTCTTGGCCAAGGTCAACCAATCTCCTCCCGGGTATAGATTCAAAAAACCCCTAAGCACAGTCAAGGATGGTTCAAACCCATAAGCTTTGCACATAACAATGTATGTTGTAAGCTTGGCTAGGCCAAAAAGGTTGAACCTAGAAATGTGTACTTCATAATACCGGAGGAATTCTAATATCAAAGGATGCAAAGGTATCCTAAGGTTGGAAGTGGTGAAAGCATGGGTATACAGGCCTACATAATTTTCAGGGGCATCAAATATCCCTTGATTTTTACTCGGTAGCATTATTTTATGTTCCTTTGGAATGGGATAATTAGTGAGGAACGCTTTAAGCTCCTCCCTGGTTAGTGTGCAGCCTTGTTGTTTTATCACAAATTTTTTATTGGTAGACATGATACCTTCTAAAGAACAAAAAATGTATTTGAAATATAGAGAAGAAGGAGCGCTTTACCTTTTTTGGTCGAAGGCTTGATCGGAAGAAGTTTTAGTAGGTGAAAAACTTTGGGCGAGAGTTAAACTTTGTTAGGGTTTTACTGTTTTTTGCATTTTATATACCCTACAAACGTTGCATCTCAGCCCTACACGCGTCCGGACTTATCCCTTTCCTACCGGATTTCAAATCATTTTTAAATTTTGAAAGGATGTTTACTTTTACCAAGGAAACAGGGGTAGTTAGGATTAATCTTGCATTTAATGAGGTCAATAATTACAAGACTTTTCATCTTCGTTCGTTTTTGTGACGAAGAGGAGCTTTCGTTTTTATTTCTGAGTCGTAAGCAATATTTCTTGTTCGTACATATCACTTTCGACTGGGGGGCTTGATGACGTACCCTCCGATCAGGTCGAAGGACCCCCCTTCGGCCTCAGTTGAAATTGCATTACGAAGACCCAAGTCTTTCTTCATAAGTCATTGGTGGCGTAAAACCATTCATCATTGACATGGTTACCAGTTGGGAATCCGCCAGCCGAAGGCCTATGCCCTTCGGTGTCTTCCCTTGAAGATGCCAAGACAAATAAGAACATTGACTTGGTCTTCCCCCACGTTCCCACTATGTCCTTGGCTTCCCCGCCAAGTCCGAGATAGTGGGGATGAAGCCCTAGCGGTTACCATAAATCAGGGGACGCCCCCCATGATCTCCTAAACGTGTGCTAACACTCTCCAAGCTGTTTTCATCATCTATAAATAGGTTGGAAGAGTCATTTCAATGGTATGTTCACTCAACACAGTATTTCACATACATCATATTATCCATAACTCATATCACGTACTTATTCACACGCCGGAGGTGGTTTGCAGGGCCCAACCCCTGCGCAATCACTTAACGAAATGTCTACTATTTCTTATTGAAGATTGACTACAAGTTTGGCGCAAGCATATCACCCCTCATACCCTTCGATCACCATCGAAAGCCTGGTCGTACGAATTATTGTACAATCATTTCTCATTTTGAAGCAAATAAGCATATAGTTGCTTATAATTGGTGTTCTTAAATCCTTTGTTGAGTTTGACTGCTGTGACAAATTTGTTCCATTCGGGAGTCATGTTGTTCACAAACTTTGAATTTAGCTGAATATTCGGCATTGTCATTTTGATATTCCTCATATCATTCACCAGCTTGTGAAACCTGACATGATATTCAGTCACACTTTCCCCTGGTATCATTTCAAAGTTCTCAAATTCATCATACAGCTGAGACCCCATATCTTCTTGAGTCAGTTCAGAACCCGATAGAAGCATCTTAACGTTATCCCAAACTGCCTTTGCTTCAGTGTTGTGATTGATCAGCTTGTAGATGTCTTTTGGTAGACCTTGGAGAACAATGTTTGAAGCTCTGATGTCTGCATCGTATCTTCTTCTCCTTATCAGAAAGCTCATCATATGTCTTTGGTCTATCCAGTCCTAATGTCACAGAACCATCAGCAGCAGTTTCCAGAATGTCTCTGGTAGTCTCAATTTGATATGGTCCTTCATCAATTGACTTAAGGATGTTAACCCCATTTTCCTTTCCTAAGCAGTACAGTCTGATTCTTTGTGACCAAGACTCATAGTCGGTTCTATCAAGCATGGGAGAACAAGTATCAGATCCTGCAGCTTGCACATCATCAGCAATGGAAGACATGTTTAAATTCTACGGGATTTTACAAATCTTTGATTTAACCGGGAAATAGATTCTTTCACGGGATTTTACAAAATCAAGAGAGAAACCGTAAAACTTATATACTTATGCGTAGACAGCAGCTTAGGCGTAAACACTAGCTTATGCGTAGACACAGGCTTACGCGTAGACAGAGCTTACGCGTAGTCTAAAGCTTATGCGTAGACTTTTAGGATAAAAGGCTTAAGTTTAGGCGTAAACCAAGGCTTAGAAGTAAGAACCTTATGCGTAAGTTTTCCTTAGGCGTAAGACAAGCTTATGCGTAGAAGAAGGCTTATGCGTAAGGATTTTTTACTCGTAAGCTTTATGCTTATGCGTAAAATTAGGGTTTTACCCAAAAAAATCTTTTACACTTAAAACAGTGTAAGAGATATCCAAAGTCGGAGTATTTTCAGGCTTATCCAAGCAAGAAAACACTGAGTAAACCAACAGATTTGAAGATCACTTGAAGAACACCTTACGCGTAAGATTAGGGTTTTCTTATGCGTAAGAAGTACAAAATATGCCAAACGCGATTTTTATGACCAAAACCGTTTAGAAAACCAGATTATAATGATGAAACAACCTTAAAAACACCAAAATAACAAGACTTGAGGATTCAAACCACTTATCACCCTTACGCGTAAGATAGTATACCCGTATCCAAACACGTTTAAAAACCAAGAAAAGCTCGTAAAGTTTGAACCTTTTTGCAAGAAACTGAAATTTTAACACTCAATAAACCTTAACCCATAAGAATCTTGAGTTTTTGAGTGTAAAATTTAGTGCTTTAAGCTTACCCAAAAACCAATACGTAACAACCACGCGTATACACAACGCTACGCGTAAAACCAAACCTTATCCCAAAAATAACTATTAAACCAAGAACATGAGAGATGGATGATCAAACCATGGCTCTTGATACCATTTATAGCATCTAGGTCAATCACAAACACATCATAAGCACAAAGTTATGCGTAGGAGATAAGGTTTAGAGAGAGAAAGTGGGAGAGGATGGGAAGCTTACTGAGACAAAGAAAAAAAGAATTATGAAAGCTCCAACCTTTGCCTTGGAGGGCAAAGGGTATTTATAAGGTACAAGTATAGCACGCCTACTTTAGGCTGTGGATCAGGCATACAGTGGGTAAAGACCCGTCCGTCCTCCACGGTGTTATAAAGTAATCTACTTACTCACTAAATAACTACGACTACGAGCTTTCTAACGAGTATACATACTTGAGGTGACCGACACTTTAAGTACTGGATTTACTAAATCCTAACACCTCCTGACGCCGTCAGGTTGCGATCCTGACGCCGTCAGGTTGCGATCCTGACGCCGTCAGGTTATCCTGACAGAAACTGGTCTACGATTTTCTGGAAAATTTATATCTTTAGAATCTGGAAAAAATTTCTGCAAAACATTCATTATGACTCGATACAAGCATTTGACTCTAACAAACACACATGTATATCTTTTTAATAATCGTAATTCTCATGTTCACGTTCTTTTTGAAAACGTGTGTAATCCTCCCTACACTTATCCCTTTTGTAAAATACCTTTATATGTAATTAAGACGAGGTTAAAGACAAAATAAAGCATTTTTACAAATTCAAACATGAGAATAAACAATCAATAAAAGATATACGACACACAAACAAGCAAACAATTAAGCATGGGTTGCCTCCCACGAAGCATTTTTCTTTATTTATGAGTCTTGTAGCTAGACTCGAAGTCGTACCCATACGTTCCTCTTATCTTAGAGGTCCATTCGATTTCCTTCACTCTTCTCTCATCACGAATATACTCAGGGCCTAATTCTAGGCAAGCGGTGTAGTAAACCTTGCTCTCCCAATCTACTGCAAAGGCCGGAATGTTGTCTACATCTAGATCGTCAATACCCTCAAACTTCTCATTTTTGTAGGGCATTATATACTTAACATATTCGGTCCCGTTTGAGAAGTTGGCTATTCCTTCCTCTTGATCATAAACCATCTTAGATTCCTCAATTAATGGTCTCCCAAGTATCACATCTCCTAAAAACCCATCAATGATGCCCTTAACATCCTCCAAGATCATGAAATCACACTTATATGTGAAGTTACCTACGAAGACATGCAATCCTTTGGCCCTCGCAATATAGTTACTCACTTTCCTAGGGTGAAAGGGGTCCCTCATAGGTCCTAACTTTTCGCTCATGATCCAATTGTAGTAGAGCCTAGACATTATGTTCATGGGTGCCTTATAGTCAATGTAAGTATGATCCCTATATAAGTATCCAATCATGCACGGTATCTTAATATTTTTAGGGTCACCACTTCTAATGCAAGGCTCGAAAGGTGGATGCGGGAAGTTAACTACGTTATAGTGATAGGCGGTTTCCTTCCCATTAGGGTATGAATCGAAATACTCCCTAAGTTCTTTCTCCGCCTTACAACCTTCCATAAATTCTAATACCTTATAATCTCCTTCTTCTAACTCATCATCTGAATCACTTGAGGTTGAATTACTATCTAAAGTCCCAGTGGATTCCCTAAGGGCTTCCTCAAGTGTACTCTCAATTATCATATCCAATTTCTTAAGCTCTCCAATTTCACTAAAAATACGAGCTCGAAGTTGGTTGGAAAAGGTTGGATCAAGTGGTAGGTTGCTGTTTGGTGGGTTATCACCTTCCATGATGAAAAGTGATAGGATTACGAACAAATTCACGAAGAAGGGGGATACACTACGAGGAAGCTAAAAATGAGAAAAAATCTTACTTGATAGGAATCAAGCAAGGGAACCTAAACGAGGTGGAAATCTAACTAGCTATTCTATTCCCCGGCATCGGCAACAAAAACTTGATACGCGTACAATGCGCGTTCCGGGTCAAAGGAACTTCCTTTTCATCGAGCAAGTTTTTCAACACCCTAGGCAGTGAACCTAATCGTTGTAGTGTAGTATTAGGGTGAGCCTCGGGTATTGATATCGTTCTCTAGGAGAATAGGAATGCTAGTGAGAAGTTACTACGCTAAGGTTGGGGTTGAGGAAGATTATTTTTTATCTTTTTATATTTTTTTTGAAATTTGAGAGATACGAATCTCGGGGTATTGGATTTGGGGGGTGGTATTTCTACCGATTACTCTACTATTATCTATTCTAATTAACTAAGCTAAGGGGTAGTCTATGTCTAATTGATGTGTGCTCGTATGATGATTAAAGATGTGTTTACCTAGATGCTATTACTCTATATTTATCTCCTATTGATGGTTGAATAGTCACGTCTTTATTCTTAACGCGTTGTGTCTTCTAAGGTCGTAGGGTATGCTTTTTTCCCTAACTCTTTGAGACTACCTTAAGGTTATTGCCTACGAAATCTCTAGGATTCATAAACTAACTCGAAGGCTATCTTTGGATGTTTAGCCAACAATAACTCTAGGTGATTATAAACTAATGTTCACAAAGATTACTCAAACATTAAAAACACAACGAATGACCTATCCAATCCTAGGTCAATCACATGTATGATAAGAGACAACCAATCAATATTCAATACCTAGGTTTCATAGATCTAAGCAAACACACAAGTAAATTAGCCGGACATGGAAAACATGCAAGCATACACACAAACAATTGAAGACATAATTGAATCAATGAAGTAAATTACTTATCTTGTTGTAAAATAGGGTATGGGAACCCTAAGATACTGCCCAAGACAGCCAAAATTCGGTTTTAGGTTTTACTCCACAAAACTATCTCTCTTAAAGTCTGAAAATTCGAATTCTATATATAGAGTTACAATATGCGACGGCATCACTCTTTAAATGTGACGCCATTTGATCGCCGCCATTAAGGTTTCGTCTTGACCACGTCAACCTTGTGACGGCGTCACCTTATGGCTGTGACGCCGTCTGCTTCAGCTTCTGACGCCGTCTGGATCTGAATCTAGGCCGTCTGAGTTATGACGCCCTACTCTTTAAAACCTGACGCCGTCGGGTGTAAAATAGCAATTTCGCTACTGAGTCGTCACAGATTTGGAGCACGTTGCGACGGCGTCGCCTTCTAATTCTGACGCCATCACCTTCAATTCCAGCAGCTTGAGTGTCTTGATCTTGACTTGGCCATTTTCTTCATATATTCACGCCTTTTCGTTCGAATAAGTGTCATTCCAGCAATTTGCCTTCAAGATACCTAAAAAGTGAAAAGGAACGAAATTAAGCAGTAACGGATATAAAAATGGTCGATTAAGGGCTTAAATGACCCCTCAAAAGTGTACCTTTTAAATCCTTATCAATATCACCATCTTTAAATTAATACAGAAACTTTAAAATGGAAAAAGGCAAAAATAACTTCAGAAAATTTAAAACCCTAAACCAAATGTAAACCCTGATTAGTATAAAATATTTAGCCTCAGAAATTAAACATAAAGACAAAAAAGTGTAAAACACCCAAAGTAAGTTCGTAAAACAAAAAAACCTAAAGTAAACCAAAACCCTAATTAGTATAAACCATTTAACCTCACAAATTAAACATAAACAGCAAGAATAACGAACCTAGCCAACAACAATTTTATCCTTGGCAAGTGCAGTTAATGAACCTCAACGGTCAAGAGGCCACGATGGGTTTCACCACAAAAGTGGGGATGTCGCTGGACAGGTGGCTCAGATGGGCGAATATTCAGGCAAAAAGGATAGACCCGCCATGGCTGCAACAGTTCGATGTTACCCTGCCAAGATACAGGACATCTCATATTTACCGAAGAAATCCCAATTCCTCACAGCCTCAAAAAAGTAACACAAACGCCAACCATTTATCAGGATAAACCAACATTCATTGAGCCTTCTTTGTATTTGTAACCTGTTAGCCTTAATAGTTTTATTAGAAGTGATGATCATTCACATTTAGGAACTTTGTATCGTGTGCTAGATATTGTGATAGAATAGTCAACGGGCTCGTGGATTGGGCTAAGCTAAATGGTTAATAGTTGAGACTTGCTAGCCGTTTATAAGCTTAAGCTTGTCAAATCCAAAGCCCAATCCAGTCCACGAAAAGCCCAAGCAAAGCCTTTAGGGTTTTAAGTTGCTTGTACTATAAATACCCCTCAAATGGTCATTTGAGGGGTGTGCTTGAAAGTGTGTGTGTGTGTGTTTTTCTTTATTGAATATACAACATCTTGTGTTTATCTTATCCTCTCACATACACGAATTTATATCTTCAAGTCACCATCTTTCTCATCTTATTTCTAAGCTTTGTTTGTGTTTGTTTCACGTGGTTATACTTGTATACGTGTTGGGTTTGCTTGGTAAAGTGATAAGGTTGATAAATCTAAGGTCCTACAATTGGTATCAATCGCCTAACAATGGTTTAGGAGTGTTTGTGTTTGGTTTGAAGGTGTTACGCGTAAAGGCTCTCGTTATACGTTTTTTGTCAAGCTTAAAGCTTTAATTTTTGCACTCAAAAATTCAAGATTCTTGTGGTTTAAGGTTTATTTGGTGCTAAAGTTTCAGTTTTTTGCAAAAAGTTTGAAGCTTTACGTGTTTTTCTTCATTTTTGAACTCGTATTTGGTTGTTGGTCATTTCTACTCGTAACTTTTCTAGGCACTTTGGGTGAAAAAGGTCTACATTTTTGGGTTATTCGAGTGTTTGTAAGGATATCTGTGCAAGAGAAATCGGTTGAATCATTGAAAATTTTTTACGAGTAGGTCAAAACCCTAGTTCTACTCGTAAGAAAGTCAACTACGCATAGTTTTCTACTCGTAACTTTTTGGTGAAGAATCTTCGTGCTCTAACGGTGACTCAGTGCTTCCCTCACTTGGATAAGTGTGTGGAACACTTCGACTTTTGGATATCTCTTACACTGTGATAGTGTAAAGGATTTTTGGGCAAAACCCTAATCTTACGCATAAGTTTCGACTTACGCGTAGAATACTTTACGCATAAGCATTTTTCTTACGCCTAAGTTTTTCTTACGCATAAGCTAAATCTTACGCATAACTTTTTCTACTCGTAACTTTAAACCTACGCATAAGATCCTACGCCTAAGGAATCCTACGCCTAAGATCCTACGCATAAGATCCTACGCCTAAGTTTCTACTCGTAACTTGTGTTTCTACGCCTAAGCTCTTTCTACGCATACAGGTTAAAAAAAAAAAAAAAAAAAAAAAAAAAAAAAAAAAAAAAAAAAAAATTAAATTTTTGAGGAGACTAAACGTTCAATTTTTACGCGAGATTCAAATTTTGGTTTAACTGTGAAAATTTTGGTAAAAAAATCAAATTTTTGGGCCTAAATTCAAATTTTTCGGGTCAAAATTGTCATAACTCAAATTTTTCTTACGACCTTAGAATTGATTTTTATAGTGAATTTCAAATTTTGGGCGAAATTTTTTAAGAACCGAGTTTACGAGTACGACTTTCAGAATCACCTCAACCGAGCTTAATCTTCATCAACCACAACTCCTTTATCGTTGAATCGATCCTACATCAACTTTATCAGATCATACCTTCATCAATGGCAACTCAACAAGACATTCATGCAGCCGGTGCCGAAAACCGACCTCCTATGTTGGCAAAAGGTGGTTATCTTCAATGGTCAAGTCGTATGCTCCGTTACATCAAGACTAAACCTAATGGAAAACTCATGATTAACTCCATTCAGAATGGACCCTTCAAGCCTCGACAAATCCAAGACCATGGAACTCCTGACATCCCACCATCTTTTCATACTCAAACTGAATCAGAATACACTGCAGAGGATCAAAAGCAAGTCGATGCAGATGATATGGCAATTCATATTGTCCAACTGGGT
Organism: Chrysanthemum seticuspe; assembly: GCA_019973895.1. Taxonomy (NCBI): domain Eukaryota; kingdom Viridiplantae; phylum Streptophyta; class Magnoliopsida; order Asterales; family Asteraceae; genus Chrysanthemum; species Chrysanthemum seticuspe. Next base: position 286,122,603 of record BPTQ01000006.1, on the reverse strand, counting down.
TTACCAATAGACATCTTTGCTGCGGTAGACAGTTGTGAAACTGCTTTCGATATGTGGGAACGTGTAAGACGGCTTTGTCATGGAACAGAAATTGGTCAACAAGACATGGAGAATAAGCTGCTAACTGAATGGGAAAAGTTCACTTCTACACCAGGAGAATCCATTGAATCATACTATGGAAGGTTTTGCACTTTGATGAATGAGCTAATCAGAAACAAGCTGACACCCAGAACTATCGTTCAAAACATCAAGTTCCTGAATAATCTTCCAGAAGAATGGGGACGATATGTCACTATTGTCAACCAAACAAAAGACCTTCATCAGGTGAACTTTGATCAACTGAATGATTTTCTGAAACAAAACCAAGCTGAAGTCAATGAAGTCAGGAAAGAAAGATTGGCAAAGAATCATGATCCATTGGCACTCATTGCAAAGACTCAAACTCCAGTGAATACACAACAACAAGCTTCATCATCTTCCAACAACAACAACTTGCAGTAATTCATTCCACAACCACAACAACAATTCTATCCAGAACAACAATACCAGGAACAAGGAATCACTGATCCTGAAAATGACCCAGAAGCGACCTTGCAACAGATATACTCTTTCTTGGGTAACGCACTAAAAAGTCGCTATTCCACACCAACTAACAACAACCAAAGGATTTCGTCAAACACTCGCAACAGGCAAATTGCACAGCCGGGTGTGAATATGGGTAATCAAGGACAAATGGTTGGAGTTATTGGGAATCAGCAGGGATATGCTACTGGATTTCGTATGGGTAATCAGGCGGCTCCGTATCAGGGTAATCAGTTGGGTCAGAATGTTGGAAATCAGATGGGTCAGAATGTTGGGAATAGAGCAGTGGGTAATCAGAATGGGAATGTTGCAGCTCCAGTCGTTGGGAATTATGGAAATGTGAATCAGGGTAATCAGATTAAGTGTTATAACTGTCAAGGAGTGGGTCACATGGCAAGAAACTGTCCCACTAAGCCGCACAAAAAGAATGGTAATTTTCTTCGGAAAGCTGCTTTGTTAGCAGATAAGCTAGATGCGGGGTTACAGTTGAGTGCTGAGGAAAATGACTTTTTCGCTATTGTGGATGAATTGGAAGACCTCGAGGAACTCAATGCGAATTGCATCTTCATGGAAAATCTTCAGGAAGCTAAGTATGACACTGAGTCAGACTCACCTCCTGTCTATGACGCCAATACAGTATCTGAGGTACCAATCATTGATCCATGCTATAACAATGTCATATTTGATGTGTTTACTCATGACGAACAGCATTCTGTGACGCCAGCACCTACTTATGATACATATATGGACAATCCGAGTTGTAGCAATACTAACTCTGAAACTCCAGATGTGGATCCTAATGGAGGCTGTGTGGCACAAAATACTGAGACTGATGAGGAAACGCGTGCTTATTTTGAATCATTAATCCATAAATGTGGCATTGAAATTGAGAAAGTCAGTAAGGTCAATCGCGAAGTTAAGGCCGCAAATGTTAAATTGACCACTGAGCTTGAGAGTTACAAAGAGAACGCCAGAGCCTTTGAATTTCATACAAACAAAATATCAGAATTAGAAATTGGTTATCGAGATTCTGTTTTAAGAGAACAACAATTGCAAATCAAGTATGATACACTTGATGTGAATCTGAACTTGAAAATAAAATCTTTAAACAAGGAAATTTCTGAATTAAATGACCAACTTTCTAAACAAAAAGCACTGTATTCTGATCTTGAAAAAGAGAAGAAGAAGTTGATTATTGATTTTGCAAAACGAGAAGATTCTCTTCTTGATGAGATTCTGGACAAAAATGAAATGATCAAAAAATTGGATAATTTACTTCTTACAACGGGTCATTCCGCTAAGACAAACAAAATGCTTTCTAATCAAGTAAATCCGATTTTTCATACACCTCACAAAATGGCTCTTGGTAACTCACCTCCTTGTTTTCTCAAGAAAGCTCAGAAATCTCAGAATGTGTTGCACAATGGAAAACCATTGCATGAACCCATAATTGTGCATGATTCGCTTGAAACGTTGGAACTATCTGAGGAGAGTAGATCAAAAATGAAACAAAAACATCCGGAAATAAAACCTATTGATTATAAAAATGGAACAAAATTAATGGTATTTCGTTTGTTTCTCATAAAGAACAATCAACGTTTTCCACCACACCAAGTGTTTCAAACAAAGTGTCAACATCTGTTTCAAAATCAGTTTCAAAACCAGTAGTTGTCTCAAAATCTTTTTCGAAAATCGAACAAATGTCTTCAAACAATCCTTTTAACACAAGTGATGCCAGAAGCATTTTAGACGATATTAAAATTAGAATTGGGAGACTTCAAGAGACTGTTAAAACTAAAACTCATATTACAACCAACATCTGGTTTAATAGTTTTGATATTGAACAGAAAAAGTTTTTTGAAACTGAAATTGCCCCTCAGCTGAATAACATCAACACAAGGGTAAATTATTTTGAACAAACCTTTTTCAGAGAAACAGCTGACTTTGTCAAGGACCATAAATCCCTGGTAAAGCAAGCTAATGACAGTGTTGAACACATTAACATTTTGGAAAAGTTAAATGATTCTCTCTTCGAAGATGTTCTGACTACTGATATTATGTCCATCATTTTGCAAACATATTCTGTTGAAGATCATGAAAGACTCCAGGATGAGACCTCCGAAATTGTTTCAAAATATGAAAAAGCTCTTATGAAACTTGAAAAAGAAAATGTCTCATATTTTAAACAACTTGATCGAAAAACAGAGGAATGCAAGTATGACAAATTGTCGTATGAGCGTGCCTACAATGACATGAAAGCTAAAAATGATCTTTTGAGGGCTCAGCTGGAAAGTCAAAAAGGAAAGGCAGTGGAAACTCTGATTACAAAACCATTGACTGCGGAGAAAGCAAATGTTCCCAAACCGGTTTCAAAACCAAAAATTTCTGTTTCTTTGCCTCCTCCAAAAGTCAATGAGAAAAATGTTTCATCAAAACCAGTCACTCCACCTGCCCTACCTAAACAACATGTTGATAAGGGAAAAGCGGTTATTGAGAATCCTAAAGTTTTAGCACCTGGCCTTTTTAAGATGAGTACCACTAATGTGTCTGCCTCCACATCTAAAGAGACTAGGATAGCTGAAACCACCTCCCTTCATAAAAATGTGAATCCTAATGCGTGTGCCTCACCTTCTACAGGACTAGAAAGCACCTCTAGGAGCAGCAGACTAAAGCCTAAGAGCAATACAAGGAACAATAGAGTCTCGACTGCCTCTAGGAGTAATAGCTTGAATAAAGAGAAGAAAGTAGAAGAACACCCTAGGAATTTACAGCTTTTGAATAAGAAAGACATTTCATCTGAATGTACTGAACCTATGAAACTTGCTAAGTCTAATGAATGTGTTGAATCTCTTTGTTTAACTTGCAAGAAATCTTTAAATGTTCAAGATGATTGTGTTTCTAAGATTGTGAATGATAAGCCTGTTAAGAAGAACGTCCCAAAAAGTAATTACGCTAAACGAGTAGGAAGACTAGTTGCAAAACTTAGGCTTTACACTACTGACAAGAACCAACGTGTATACTTTAGGGATGATATTTGGAAACCCACAGGTAGAACTTTCACACTCCAGAATGGTACAATGAGTGATAAACCAGAATCCCCTGTAGAAAACCTCTCTGAGTGTGATAAGGATTTTACCTCTAACCCAAAAGAACCTAAATCAAAACAGTTTCCACAATATTCTTTTTCTGTTACTGGCAGGTTATCGAAATTTGTCTTTGGATCGTCGACTCGGGTTGCTCCAAGCACATGACCGGGAATCTGAAGCTGCTGATCAATTTCGTCTGGAAATTCATGGGAACCGTACGTTTCGGAAATGATCATGTAGCAGCTATCATGGGTTATGGAGATCTACCTTTCGGAAATTATTTGATCACTCGGGTTTACTATGTCGAAGGGTTGGGACACAATTTGTTTTCAGTCGGGCAGTTCTGTGATGCAGATTTAGAGGTTGCTTTTAGGAGAAATGCTTAATTCGTTAGAAACTTGGATGGCACTGATCTCTTAACTGGGAATCGTGATACAAACTTGTATGCTATCGACATTAACCAAATGGCCTCTTCATCACCAATATGACTTATGACACGAGCATCTGGAACACAGTCCTGGTTGTGGCACAGACGGTTATCTCATCTGAATTTCGACACCATCAACAAAATTGCCAAAGACAACATCGTCAACGGACTTCCAAAGTTCAAATACACCAAGGATCACTTATGTCCATCATGTGAACAAGGAAAAAGCAAAAGAGCATCATATAAACCCAAATCCGTACCTAGTTCGGAAGCAAAGTTGCATATGTTGCACATGGACGTATGTGGCCCAATGAGAGTTGAAAGCATTAACGGGAAAAAGTATATTCTTGTTATCGTCGATGACTATTCGAGATATACATGGGTTAAGTTTCTGAGATCAAAAGACGAAGCACCAGGCATCATCATCACCTTTTTGAAACGTATTCAAGTACTTCTTCTAACTCCAGTAAGGGTTGTAAGAACAGACAACGGCACAGAATTCACTAATCAGGAGTTAAGAGCTTATTTTGAAGATGTTGGAATTACTCATCAGACATCAGCTGTTAGGACTCCACAGCAGAATGGGGTAGTTGAAAGAAGAAATCGAACTCTTGTGGAAGTTGCTCGCACAATGCTAATTTATTCTAGTGCACCGTTATTTCTCTGGGCTGATGTTGTTGCCACTGCTTGTTTCACTCAGAACCGATCCCTTATCCATCCAAGATTCAATAAAACCCCATATGAAATTGTGAACAACAGAAAACCGGATATCTCTTACTTTCACGTGTTTGGCGCTTTGTGCTATCCTACGAATGACAGAGAAGATCTTGGAAAACTGAAAGAAAAAGGTGATATTGGAATCTTCATTGGATATTCAGATAACTCGAGGGCATTCAGGGTGTATAACAGAAGGCTAAGGAGGATCATGGAGACGATGAATGTGAAGTTTGACGAACTTTCACAGATGGCTTCTGAGAGACTCGCTCTAGAACCCGCACTAAACCGAAAGACTTCTGGACACATCAGTTCAGGACTCGTACCTCAAAGAGCTCAATCAACTCCGTTTGACAATCCTAAAGAACAAGAATGGGAAATTTTCTTCGAGTTAATGTTCGATGAATACTATGGTGGAACTTCGACAAATGCATCAAACCATCATTCCGCTGCACCCGCTCAAAATCATCCTCCACCACCAACAGAAGATGCATCTACAACGGTCGAAACCAATGCACCAACTCCATCAACATCATCTACATCTACTACAGTTATTGCACCCGTTCTACCAGCAGTTGATGAGCAAAACCAAAACCGAAACGATGCAACGTTAGATGACGACTTATTTGAAAACCCGTTTGCTACGGAATCAGCTGAATCTTCTTCAAGCTTACGAGAACCATCTAACTCGCATACGTTTAACCAACGGTATCCTTCTACTCTGAAGTGGACAAAAGACCACCCAATTGAACAAGTTATTGGTGAACCTTCAAGGCCAATTCAGACGAGACGCCAACTTGCCACCGATTGCGACTTGTGCATTTACCTTTGCTCAATTAGCAATATAGAACCAAAGAACATTCGCGAGGCAATGGCAGAACCCGCATGGATAGAAGCGATGCAGGAGGAACTTCTCCAATACCGTCTACATGACTCGTGGGAAAAGGTTCCAAGACCAATTGACATTCGCGTCATTGATCTCAAGTGGTTATGGAAAAACAAAAGGGATGAAGAAATGACTGTTATTCGCAACAAAGCTCGTATTGTGGCCAAAGGATACAGACAAGAGGAAGGGATAGACTTTGAAGAATCATTCGCGCCGGTAGCTAGACTTGAAGCAGTCAGGATATTCTTGGCCTATGTAGCTCACAAAAACATCACGGTTTATCAGATGGACATTAAGACCGCGTTCTTGAATGGAACTCTGAAAGAAGAAGTGTACGTGAGTCAGCCAGAAGGCTTCATAGACATGGAACATCCATACTACGTATACAAACTCAAAAAGGCAATCTATGGTTTAAAACAAGCTCCGAGAGCGTGGTATGACGAACTGTCCTCTTTCCTTATCCAAAACAATTTCACCAAAGGAACAGTTGATCCTACCTTGTTTACTCAAAAATGCAAAAACAACATTTTGATTGTTCAGATTTATGTGGACGACATCATCTTTGGGTCCACTAATCCGAATCTTTCAAAACATTTTGAAAATCTCATGAAAAGCAAATTTGAAATGTCCATGATGGGGGAACTAAAATTCTTTCTTGGTTTACAAATTCATCAGTCCCCTCGTGGAATTTTTATAAATCAAGCTAAGTATACAACTGAGATTTTGAAAAATCATGGTATGGATAATTGTGACTCGGTCGGAACACCAATGGTAACTTCACCAAAAATTGGAGCCGATTTGTTTGGGAAACCTATTGATCCGAAGAAATATCGGAGCATGATTGGTTCTCTCATGTATCTTACTGCTAGTCGACCAGATATTCATTTTGCTGTTTGCTTATTAGCACGGTTTCAGGCAAAGCCTACCGAACTGCACCTCAAAGAGGTTAAACGGATCTTTCGGTACCTGAAGACATCCATTCACATGGGACTTTGGTATCCGAAGGAATCCGGATTTGATCTAATTGCCTTTTCAGATGCGGACCACGCAGGTGACCAAGTTACAGCAAAAAGTACATCCGGAGGAGCACAATTTTTGGGTGAAAAGTTAGTCAGCTCGTCTTCAAAGAAACAAGATTGCACTGCACTTTCAACCGCTGAAGCTGAGTATGTGTCTCTATCTGCGTGTTGTGCTCAAGTTCTATGGATGAGAACACAACTCACAGATTATGGCTTTACTTTCGATAAAATACCTATGTATTGTCACTCGAAAAGTGCCATAGCCATATCATGCAATCCTGTTCATCACTCAAAGACTAAGCATATCAGAGTCCGCTATCACTTCATCAAAGAGTACGTCGAAAATGGTACTGTTGAATTATTTTTCGTGAAGACTGATTACCAACTCGCCGATCTATTAACTAAAGCCCTTCCAAAAGAAAGGTTTGAGTATTTAGTTCGACGAATTGGAATGCGAAGCCTAACCCCTGAGGAGTTAGAATGTCTTCTCGAATCTTCTTGAAAATGATTTTCCAAAAAGCTTCGCTGTAAATATTTTTGAAAAACAAAATACAAAATTTGAAAAACCAACAAAAGCAAAATATAAAAATATAAAACTTTCAAAAATACAAAAACAATATAAAATCAAAAATCCAAAAATATTCTTCTACGACATGTCTCTTGTATAATCGATATTCTGTACGTATCTAGAAATGTCATTCAACAATGATACAGGCATGTACAGATGCTTGAGCGAGAGTTCTTTAAAATGTTTTCTAAAACATGTCGTCTCTCAAAATTTCTTCAAAAATGGCTTTCGTATATTTCAGTACGAAACCCGGACCTAAATGATGACTTTTGATTACTTTCAAATCAAAACTCGTGCTTTGATCGAAAAATGAGGGGTACGCTTCAGTGCACTACATTTACAAATGGTGAGAAATCATCATCATCTTGAGCACCTTTTCAAGATTGCTCAAAAAGATTTTCAAAATCTTTCAAATAGTTTGTGCTCAAGATAACTCCCTCTAAAACCCTTTAATTGATTAAGCTTTATTATTAAAGGGGGAGTATAAAACTAAAATGTTCCAAATTCATGCTTAAATCAAATCCGTTTGTCTCCCCAAAAGATTCTAAAATGTTTTTAATCAGTTGATATCAAAAATATCACGTATATGCTATTTTTGAGGGGGAGGAGACGTGATTAAAATGTGATCAAAAAGTTTAATGATCGTGGTTTGAATCTCAAAATGAGCTCGACTCAGACGGAACCAATGAATTGACGAGCAATCATGTACCATCTCGAGAAACTTCCTATGGACTTGACCAGGATGGGTAATAATTTCAAGCTAGTTCTCTAGTGATGTAAACGTGTCTCGAATCGGTCTAGTTCATTTAAAGTCGATCAATTCAAAAAGTGCGAACTCTACTCTCACTGTGCAGATTTCTGTCAAAACTCATAAGCACATGTGAAGGGGGAGTGTTTCTGAAAATATAAAACTCACGGAGTGTTTCAAACATGTTTTCTATCATAAACACTCTGAGAGATTTTGAAGAAAAATGGTTTTATGTCAACAATAGGACAGTCATGGAGTTATAAGGTGACTAAGGATAGGTAATCCGTCCTATGATCCGCCAGAGCATGAGGGATCTACCCAAGGACATCACAAATAGTTAGTATTAGAAGTCCTTAGGAATGATTGAAAAAAGGAGTAATGTGAGAAAGGAGAAAGAAGGGGTTGAAGAATTAAAAAGAAATGTAATGAGAAAGGGTGAAAAGAAATAGCCCTCCATATTCAACCTTAGGGCAGAAACCGGGTTCAATACATATGCTACTGGTTGTCACTAGATGACACTGGTATTGAAGACAAAGACGTCATGGACCCAGTGACGCACTGCACTAAACCTTCTAGCCACTCAATTCCTCTTAAAAGGATTTGTTTCATTCTCACTGGGAACCCTACATAATCTATTGACCTTCTCTTAGAGTCGGTTGGTATTGAAGAAGGGGACCCTCTCCCTAGTCTCCGCTCAGGAAAACCAAAATGCACTAATTGAGTCTAGAGCCACGAGATTCATCAAAAGATCTCATAGGAACACTTGTCATGACATCGCTTGTTGTTCATCAATAAGGGCACAAGTGATATATTATAGAGTCCTACGCAGATCCTAGCAATCTGCCAGAACATTTATGAGAAGTTTCACATCTGTGATCTTCAGTGATTGAATGGAAATTCCTGCCAGGGTCAACATCAAGCAGCCCTGACAGCAGGTCACTTCGGTAACTCCCCGTGGATTACGCTTAGTGTGTCTCAAACGGTCTACAGTCGTGGGGTGATGCTTCGGTGTACCTCAGCGACTCATCTGAACTGTAGATGTACTTCGGTATATCGAGTTATCTCACTTGTGGGACTCCAGTTCAGGAACGGCCTCTGTAAGAATTAGAGACGTGTTTTCACACTATGCTGTTAACACCCTCGAAATTCAAACCTATAAGTGCCGGAATCCGCTTATTACTAACCTGTTTTATGTTTTCTTCTTATGGAAGCTCCGGAGCGGATGGATCGTGCCGACTCGCCACATTCTCCTACCAACAACACATGAAAGTTCTCATCATAATCAAAGGAGATGATTCTTCGTCAATGTAAAAGAATCTACAAAGTTTAAAGACTCCAGAACTACATCATTGGTAACCAAAAGACAAATAGAAGTGTGAGCATGGTGGAGAAAGAAGTGGAGAATGACATGGAGACACCTAACCAACGAAGTTGACAACGGCAAACAACCACATTATCTGATCACAAAGCATGAAGGAATAAAGAATCAAGACTATTCAATATCTACACACAAAGTTCTTGCTCGAGAAAAGTAAAGACCTAATCAAGTGGAGCATCGTTTGAATGACCACACCTTAGGGGGAGATTGTTAGCCTTAATAGTTTTATTAGAAGTAATGGTCATTCACATTTAGGAACTTTGTATCATGTGCTAGATATTGTGATAGAATAGTCAACGGGCTCGTGGATTGGGCTAAGCTAAATGGCTAATAGTTGAGACTTGCTAGCCGTTTATAAGCTTAAGCTTGTCAAATCCAAAGCCCAATCCAGTCCACGAAAAGCCCAAGCAAAGCCTTTGGGGTTTTAAGTTGCTTGTACTATAAATACCCCTCAAATGGTCATTTGAGGGGTGTGCTTGAAAGTGTGTGTGTGTGTGTTTTTCTTTATTGAATATACAACATCTTGTGTTTATCTTATCCTCTCACATACACGAATTTATATCTTCAAGTCACCATCTTTCTCATCTTATTTCTAAGCTTTGTTTGTGTTTGTTTCACGTGGTTATACTTGTATACGTGTTGGGTTTGCTTGGTAAAGTGATAAGGTTGATAAATCTAAGGTCCTACATAACCCACAATGATGAAATGCATGTTTCCGACAATCGCACTTCACCAGGATGAACGCAAAAAAACATACGAATGTCTGCAACAACATTATTCAGCAGAAGCGGCCATTACAGGCCACCAACATACAGGTCACTGCTATGGCTGCCAGCTCAGCAAGCCTACCCCGCCACAACATCACCTATAAACATGGCAAACCCACATACATTTTCAGATGTTATAATATTTCAGTAAAATCTAATTCACAAAAACTATTTAACCATAAGATATAAGAACTTATTCCACCGACATAAGCAGATGGCCAAGTTTTTTTTAACATAGAGTATATCAACAATAATTATCAAAAGAGGATTTAATATTACAATCATTAAATTAATACAGAAACTTCAAAATGCAAAACGGCCAAAATAATTTCACAAAATTAAAAACCCTAAACCAAATTTAAACACTCATTAGTATAAACCATTTAACCTCAAGAATCAAACATAAACACCAAAAAGTGTAAAACACCCAAACTAATTTCGCAAAACAAAAAAACCTAAAGTAAACCCAAACCCTAATTAATACAAACCATTTAACCTCATAAACTAAACATAAACACCAAGAATAACGAACCTAGGTAACAACAAAAGGGAAAAAAACATGCAACCTAGTATCTAATCTTCCAAACAGCAAAGCTGTCGAATCTTATTTGAATCACAAATAATTGATCCACCTAACTTCAATCAAGAAACTTATACAATATATGAAGCCAGAAAAAAATATGTGGAGCAAACAAAAGAATCACCTGTAGCACAGAACAAATGGCAAAAGGCCATCCACAAAATCCATATAAAAAAAGGATTGATGGTACGACAGACTGTAGCCCCTCACAATCGGCTGTACCAACCACGAAATTCACTTCCTTCGGAGCAAAAGATCGCCGGATATTTTTCTGGAGGCACACCCGATCGGATCTAAAAGTTAAGCGTATGTTGTGAGTGAGGATGAATAGCCAACGGTTCGGGTAGGCTAAAGCAAAAAACCCAAGGGGCCCGGGAAAAATTAAAAAAACCCACGTTACTATTCATAAGAAAGCCCAATAAATGTAATTTAGTAGAATATAGTAATGTGAGGTCTATTATTGGGTATCAAGGAGTGAAACCTATCTCTTTTGCCATGATTCACTTTTGATTCATGATGACTCACTTTACTTGCGAAAGATTGTAACAAATAATTAATTTGAGGAATAAATCCAATTGATTCAATACAAAAGTGCCATAACAAACTACCTTTTAGGGCCCGTTTGATTTGTTGATGAGTTTAATTTGAATTTGGTAAGTATAAATGAAAAGGAGAAGAGAGAAGACATTTGATTATTATAATATTATATATTAGTTTATAATTAATTATGAAAGTATTTCACCCGTTTCAAATTATAGTCCATGTTCATTTTTGTGATGTTTTAAAATAATTATCCACTTTTTTTTAAGTAATAAAAAAAAGTTTATTGGAAGAATATTTTATTTGAGCGGTTGAAAATTATCATGATCCCACTTTTATTAAACTGTGTGATTTTTGTATCATGACAATAATTTTGAGATGGAGAGAGTAATTGTTTAACTTTAAAAATCAGTAGGAAAAATACAAACAAAATACTCCATCCGTCCCAAAAAGAGTGTCCACAAACAAAAAATGGTCAAATCATGATATGTGTAATTAATGCTAATTATGATTGATAGAAAGTCATTTTTATCAATGAAAGGGCGGGGAGAGAAGACATTTGATTGTTATAATATTATATATTAGTTTGTAATTAATTATGAAAGTATTTTATCCGTTTCAAAATTATAGTCCATATTTCTTTTTTATGATGTTTTAAAATAATTGTTCATTTTTTTTAAGTAATAAAAATAGAATTTAGTGGAAAAATATTCTATTTGAGTGATTGAAAATTATAATGATCCCACTGTTATTAAACTGTGTGTTTTTTGTATCCTAGCAATAATTTTGAGATGGAGGGAGTAATTGTTTAACTTTAAAAATTAGTAGGAAAAATACAAACAAAATACTCCATCTGTCCCAAAAAGAGTGTCCACAAACATAAAATGAGCAAATCATGATATGTGTAATTAATGCTAGTTGTGATTGATAAAAAGTCATTTTTACCCTCATAGTTAATATAGAAATTAAAATTGGGTAATTAATGTATGTTTTGATTATAAAGGTAATGTTGAAAAACCAGTAAGAATTACTATAAAAAAATAAAAACTGAACACTTTTTCGAGACAAATATAATAATAAGGTGAACTCTTTTTTTCAGATGGAGAGAGTTATAGAAAAAAGTTAAAGTGTGTAGTGAAGAGAAAATTGTCAGTTGGTATCAAACAAAACCCCCAAAATGGTAAAAAAAATGAGTTTTTAGAAATAATTTCATTCATTTATTTCTTAATATACTACCAGACAATTAATTTTAAGTATAATTGTATTCTTTGAATCATGAACCCACATAACAAACACACCTTTAGTTTTCTTGAGATTGAAATGTCGTTTTTAAATTTGAACTCGTTGAGAAGCAATTAAGTGATACTTCGTTTTAACAAAACCACTCGTAATATTTAGTATAGTATATATCCGCTATAATAGTTTTGCTCTTCTAGCATCTAATTTTGTAACTAGTTTTAAAGTCATGCAGTACTATTGTATTGTTGGTTTGTGGGAGTTTAAAACACACGTAAACGCCAAAAGTGTGTGAGCCTATGGGGGCACACACGATAAACACGAAAGTACGTGTCTAACGTATATTTATACTTGAATTATATTACCCGATAGGCATGCAACTTGACCCGTTTTCATTGAACGACCCATGGACAGTTTTCATGGACTTCGGTCGAATTTGAAGCAGCCTTAGGCCTTGAGCTTCTAACTGATCGGACAAGAAAATGGGAGGGTTGCTTGGGCTTGTGACTTGTCGACCAAGAAAATACCCAAGGACAAAGGGTCATTTGTTTTGGCTATAAAACCTAATGGACCCTACACTTCATTCTGCTGCAATACATGACATATCTTATATCCCTAAACCTAATCTAAACGAATTCACTTGTTCCTGAATTCTAAACCCAATCGGATCATCCCTAAAATCCGATTAGGATTTGCTTGGTTTGTTGATTTCACTTAACTTGGTACGATTTGATCCTAGAGGTGTTTTCCAAATTGGAGTTGCTGCTTGTTCCTGGTCTTTGAATTGTAGCAGCAGTTTGGTTTAGTTCTTGGTCGTTGGTTCTTTCTCGGACAACACATCAGGAGGATATCAGACCTTCTGTCCGATATCGAATAAAGAATCCAACAAGTTTCTTGGGTGTTTTGATCTCGGACAGAGGAGGAGACAAGTTCTTTAGGTTTTCTTGGTCGTAATATTCAAGTGTTTTATCAAAGGGTTGATTATTTTAAGTTCTTGACAAGCTCATATCGAACGTGCTCGTTTTACGTGTTGTGTGTGATACTCGTAGAGGTATCTACTTTAGATACTTTGGGTTTTCTTTGGTTTCTTTGTTCGTTCACTTACGTTCAATTGCCGCCAAAGGTTAGTTTTCATATTTACCTTTTATACGTTATTGTTTATTAAATACGTGTTAACCTAATTACGATAACTAGATCTAATTCCGCTGCGTACTCGTATGCGTTACTTTGCTAACGTAGATTCTAAAATCCCAACAGTGGCATCACGACTCATCTCGTTTTTGCGATTATGGGTTACACGTTTCTTTTAATAAACATGTTTAAAAGGTTGCATGAAATTCTAATTAGTTATTCGTTTTATTTCTTTTTTTTGATAATTATATGCAATACTTGTCAATTATTAATAAAAAATAACAAGACACACACAAATTAAATTAAATTGTTAATTAGAATTAATTTGTTAATTAAAATTAATCTGTTAATTAGAATTCATTGTTAATTAGAATTAATAGTTAATTAGAATTAATTAATTGTTAATTAATTAATTGTATATTGATAATTAGAATTACATATTGTTTATTAAATACATAAAAGGGTTATTATACAAAAAAGTCACTAAAGTTTGCGGGAAATTTGTCCTAAGTCACTAAAGTTTAAAAGTTGTCATTCAGGTTATTCAACGTTAAAAAGCAAACACGTCTATAATTTCAGCGGTTTTTACGTTTATTTTTTTATATGTTAACTAACATAAATGTCATGTCTTTACAAGTTCAGTAACGTAGATGACAACTTTCATAAGTTCAGTAACGTGGATGACAACTTTCATATGTTTAGTAACCTGAATAACAAGTTTTAAACTTTAGTGACTTAGGACAAATTTTCCGCAAACTTTAGTGACTTTTTTGTATAATAACCCATACATAAAATAACGTAATTACTTGTTAATTCAGATTGCCATGCTTTTTATGTGCTTTTTCGGCCACAAGACCTACTCAATTGGTTTTTGTGATGTATGGGGCGATCTAGGTTTCGTACCTAGTGACGGTCTTATGGTTCTCCTTTTGGGGAAGACTCGCGAGAGAACTCGGAACAATATGTGTTTATATATTGATGTTTATGCTTATATGTTTGTGATTCCTTATGTGCATAAATTGTTACTTGTTTTTGACACCTAATTGTATGCAATATGGAATAATACATATCGTAACCATAACATCAATATTGGTCTTTATTTACACGCCTAAATATCATGCTCATTGTGACCTGTTATTTGTTTCGTGGAAAATCATTTTTGTTAAATAAAGTGACCTAAACTATTGAAACAAGTTTTTCATGAATTTAAAAACTAGACGCTGTGGACACTTGGGATGTACGGCTAAGCCACTAGAGCACACTATAAAGGGGGTTTAAAGAGGTGCGCAGAGTCACACCGAAAGGATGTCTAGGTTATTGCTTCAGCGCTGACCTGGTCCTCTGCCTCCCTGTGTGTTCGATTGAAGCTACCGTGAACCATGATGGTCACTAAAGTGTCATTACTAAAAGTTTTTAAAATAAGTGTCACAAAGTTGTTTTGCATTCTTCTTTGTACACGACATTTACCACATTTATGTGAATACCTATTTGTTTTGAGTCTATGCCATCCAACTATAAACACGTGCATTTGGATTGACTTCTCTGGTCAGACATCAGGGCCTTTCCAACCCTTGGTGATTATATCGCTTAGGTCAGACCTTTGTTTATTTTTACACGTTCATACTTGGTCGACTTATTTCGAGTTGGCTTGGTCAGACCTTGAACCCGAGGCATAATATGAGAACTAAACATGCTCATGACATTACTACTTGTCTACTAATGTCTTGATCAGTCTCATAAATCTAAGAGTTGCATTATACAATTAACTCTTGTCGCTTACCTCTTGTCCTATTTTTTACGCCCTGGTCAGACCTTTGGTAATTAAGTGGGAGTGCAAGATGGATCTTAGTCTTAATTAGTAATTAATTGGGTAGTTAATTCTTTTAAGAATGTAATAATCGAAAATACTATAATTGAACTTTCTATGTTCTGATTAATTGTGTTGTTGCAACATAATTCGTAAAAAAAGTTGTTTTTTCTTTAAAAGACAAACTTAGTCTCTTTTTCTGGTAAGAAGAGTGAGACTTATTCCTATCTTTTCTCCTTAGTCGACAAACTAAGATAGGATTACAAAATTGATAAACTCATTTATGATCTTTCATTACCCTTTTGTGGTCTAGAAATAATTGAAAGATAGAATATTTTGTGTAAGTAGAAAACATTTTGTTTATAGCTACCAAAATAAATGACATCCTGCACTTGTCACGATGTATGAGTTTAAACCACAAAGAGTAAAGAAATTACTAGAATATTCGCTAGGCAATTTTCTTGGACTCTTATTATTCCTAAAGTGCTAAATACCCTTGGGGCTATGTAGACAATAAAGGAGGAATTGCATGCTAAAGATTCAAGTTAATTGAATGTAAGAATGGCTGGTCCATTATCTACATAAGTAGAACTTCATACACTCTGTTCATTACCTAAGAACATTGCTACTACTAGGCATTTGAAGAGAATGAGAAAGTGTATAAAACTACTATATGTTTTCTACTGGAATAGTAACACTTACAATGTTGACAAATCCAGTGGGAGAAATTGCATTTTATAACTGAAATAACATTCCTGCAATGTTGTCAATTTCAGTGGGAGCTACGGGATGTATTTCCTTGTTAGTCACCCATGTCATTTCAAACTTGATTTGAAATAATTCATTACTTTCCGAATATGAACAACCATTGCTTAAAGGAAAATTTCATTTTAAGATAACTCGTTGCCTTTCTGCTGTTGCTTCTCTGAAGCATTATCTATAGAATAATAATCCACAATTCCTTATTAAAGGTTATGGTTTTAAAACTACTTATAATATCTATGACATTATCATATTGTTTACACAAAACAATCACATGTTGTTTGTTTTTATAATATGATGTTGTGCCTTACACAAGTGGGAGAAATCACAAAGTGTGTGCAAGGAACAACAATATTTTTGGTATCTCTTGACCGCAAGTTAAGAAAACTAATAATTCTACTAGGACTTAAACACGTGAGATGTTTATTGCCCTACTACATGTTAATAAGAATTCTACTAGGACTTAAACATGTGAGATGTTTGTTGCTCTACTACATTCTAATAATGATTCTACTAGGACTTGAACACGTAAGATGTTTATTCAACTGTTATGATATAAGTGTAAAGATACTTCAACATTTGACTACATGTTTTAGTCAACATGATTATGGTTATATGATAATAATCATAATTCTGAAGTATAAAATTAACTTGAAAATACTATAGAACTTAAGAGTTTGCATTCATGATTACTTTTGTTAGTATAATTATGCTTACATGTTAAGACATAATTATAAAGTCCTTAAATTAATCAATGACTTATAACATAAAGTATATATAGTATAATTGTTATGTCTTCTAGTTAACACATAAACAAGAGGCCTTTGAATTATTCAAAGACTTATAATGTATTATTGACATGTTATGTTTTCTTGTAAACACATGAACATATAGTACTTGAACAGTTCTGTCTTCTTGTGAACACGTGAACATAAGGTTCATGTATTAATCAATGAATATACATTATAGCATGCACTTGGTTCGTAAATACTTTATAAGCAATTTGGCTCGACCCAACTGACAAGTATTTGGTCCAAAGAGAATAAAGTTATCTATGGATTTTGATATAGTTTTGCAATTCTGATACTCATAGAATACCACTTCATTATGGTATGTCTAATATGTTGAATCAAACCTTATTCATATTGTTTGATTCATGATAGCTTTAAATTGCTCTACCTCCAAAACATATCAAGATTATAAAATTGTGTATGTCATGGATACACTCAATATAGTTCAAACCAAGAAGGTATTTAAGACAACCCATAACTGAAAACCTCAATTCATTAGGGATTTGAGGTTTTTCCACTCAACCAATCGAATTATAAACCCTTTTGGATTTTTGATTTTTCTATACTTCCTAGCTTGAAGATTGTAGTTTTGATGTTCTTCCTAACTTGACGAAACACAAAACTGTTGCTAGAAATTTTGGTTAAAGAGTGATATGAAATTAGATTTTTTCTATAAACCCTAATTAGAGTTGTTAGAAGGAATTCCATTATATCTAGATTTAAGTTCTGAATTTGTTAAAATCTTATGAAGCATTTTATTAACAAATCTAGAGATGAGAACGTAAAATGTATTTTGTGGTTCCCAATAAAGAACAATTTATTATTGCTTAAATACTTAGTATTTAGAAAATTGTCTCTACTTACAAAATTAAGTGCGAGCATATACAAATCTCAAAGTTTTTGAGAACAAAATACTTAACCTTTTAAAATCCACTTATTAATGTCATACTAAGGTTAAACATGTAAATGTCAACCAAAGTATAATGATTACTCTCATTCATAAATTCGAAAGGATGCCTCGTCACTTGAGTGATATTTTATATCAATGCTGATGGAAATAAGTTAGAAGATTGTAGTAAATCAACTGACTACTGAAATACATTATCACATCTTGAATCTGATAAGTGTTTTTGAACTATGAATGATAAGATGCAGTCCTTAAAAGGCAAGTCGAGTTTTGAGCTTGATTGTTATTTTGCCTAACAGTTAACCTATGAGGTTGGAATGAGTTTCTTTTGAAGAAAGGCTCACAAGGACAAAATTGTATACATGTTAATGCATAACATATAATGAGAAGTTTTTAATCATACTTAAAAAATTGACTGTGATTAGATTTTCTTATATATATATATATATATATATATATGCATGTATTAATTACATAAAGATAATTAATTTTCATACACGATTCCATGTATCTAGAATATGGCAATTAAGATTTTATAACTCTTTCTTTATGATTATCTTTGGCGAGGACGGGTGTGTAATCAAAATGGTTATGAATCTACATAATCTTTATGTAATATACAAATTTAAGCAATCCAAGTTTGGATTGTATTGTGCATCTAAGAGCTGAGATCTTGAATTTAATTACAATATGATTCTAATTGAATTAAAATAACTCTTGAGTATATCTGACATTTAGTGGGAGCAATGTGTTTTTCCTTAAAATTTAGATGTTGAAGATATTATTCCATTTAAGCTAGATATTGATCCTTAAGCTTGGAATGAAACTTCGCTTGGAATTTAGGGAATAAAACAAACAATCTTGGAATAAATGTTTATCTGGAATAAACAAATGCGAAAAATTAAGTCTAACACAAATGCAATATATTATTAAAGCAAATCTTTAATGGTATATTTCACTTGGAATAATTTATTATATGGATGAAAACCTTATGTTGTTCTAACTAAGGATTCATCATGTATATATATTATATTGTGTATAAGACTAGTTGTTGCTTTTGTATAAGAACAAGATGTGCTGACAAAAACAATATCTAATTGATAGTGTTTAGATTATTGTTAATACAGATGTTTACGAATTATAAAGCATAATGTTGTATAAGTACAAATGATGCTAGAGGATTATTTATACTAGTTGTAGTAGGATTTTATCATTTATGATAAATTTGCTAACTAGTTATACTCAACATAGAGCATTGTTGCATTACACATTAAGGAATGAGAATACTTTACACTTTTAGAAACTGTAAAGTTGACTGTCAGTATGTCATTTATTTCTAATACCTCATGCAGGGTAGGCCGACATCTCAATACTATAACTCTTGCAATAGTATGAGCATATGAGATAAGACACTCATCTTATATTTTAAATCACTCACTATATGTGAATTTGAAACAAGTATTCGGAAATTTTACTCAGATAACAATTTAGTTTTTCTTGTAAAAGAAAGGTTGAGAATGTTGGAAACATTAGCCTTCAACTTACTAAATTAGTTTCATGCATATTTGTTTTAGTATTTGGATAATTGGGGTTGAAAGACAATTTTTACTTTATGATGAATAAAGATACTTGGTATTTGTTATTCATTCATATAATAATTGTTATCCTATATTTGCATGTTTAATTCTTGAATGATTTTATTGTTCTAAATATGTCCATTTTTTGTTAACAATATGAGAATATTGTTATGTAAGGCAAATGTGAGTGTTGGTTATATTCTAACGAGAATGTGGATTGTTCCCGCCAAACTAATGTGTATTCACAAGGGATGCATATTGGATACCCCAACGTTCGAACGTTTACTTTTGGATCATTGTCATAAGTAAAATATTGAAAATGGTTTATTAAAAGGGTTTAAGTCGTAGAATAGCAATGTACTTTTCAAAGTGTCCCGTTTTAGTACATGTACTTTTTTTAAGTTGTAGAATAGCAATGTACTTTTGAAAGTGTCTCGTTTTGGTACATGTACTTTTTTTAAGTTGTAGAATAGCAATGTACTTTCTATAAGTGTTCCATTTTGGTACATCAATCGACGTACTAAATTGGAACACTTATGGAAAGTACATTGCTATTCTACAACTTAAAAAAAGTACACGTACCAGATTGGAACACTTATGAAAGTACATTGCTATTCTACAACTTAAAAAAAGTACACGTACTAAAATGGGACACTTTGAAAAGTACATTGCTATTCTACGACTTAAACCCTTGTTAAAATCGTCCTTAGACTTGAGATGCAAGCAAGTTCTGTTATGTGTGGATATTACTTTTTGTAAGTATACGCAAAACGCTATCTGAATAAGGTAGTTATAAAGGCTATATTTCGGAGTGATGTGAAGCATCATCCACAACACTTGTAGCAATAAAGGATTTGTTACTCCACTTGATATATGCAGAAAGATATCATGGGCCCTCTCCAGAATTAATCAGATAATTGTTTGGTTAAACTATATGGAATGAGTTCGGATCCATATCCATGGTTTAACGGTATCTATAACAAAGGATGATTAAAAGCAAGACATTAATAACCATGCTACTGAGAAACTTTTATGAAACTATTCTCTCAAACACTTTTAGTTAAAAAGCGAGTGAGAGCGTTGCTAGGCGTTTAAGTCGTTAGTTTTGTGTGCCATTCGACACACCAACTCCGAAGTGGGAGCTGTTGGTTTGTGGGAGTTTAAAACACACGTAAACGCTAAAAGTGTGTGAGCCTATAGGGGCACACACGATAAACACGAGAGTACGTGTCGAACGTATATTTATACTTGAATTATATTACCCGATATGCATGCAACTTGACCCGTTTTCATTGAACGACCCATGGACAGTTTTCATGGACTTGGGTCGAATTTGAAGCAGCCTTGGGCCTTGAGCTTCTAACTGATCGGGAAATACAATAGGAGGGTTGCTTGGGCTTGTGACTTGTCGACCAATACAAGACCCAAGGACAAAGGGTCATTTGTTTTGGCTATAAAACCAAACGGATTCTACACACCATTCTGCTGCAATACACGACATGTCTTATATCCCTAAACCTAATCTAAACCAATTCACTTGTTCCTGAATTCTAAACCCAATTGGATCATCCCTAAGATCCGATTAGGGTTTGCTTGGTTTGTTGATTTCACTTAACTTGGTACGATTTGATCCTAGAGGTGTTTTCAAAGTTGGAGTTGCTGCTTGTTCCTGGTCTTTGAACTGTAGCAGCAGTTTGGTTTAGTTCTTGGTCGTTGGTACTTTCTCGGACAACACATCAGGAGGATATCGGACCTTCTGTCCGATATCGGATAAAGAAGCCAACAAGCTTCTTGGTGTTTTGATCTCGGACAGAAGAGCAGACAAGTTCTTTAGGTTTTCTTGGTCGTGATATACAAGTGTTTTATCAAGGGGTTGATTGTTTTACGTTCTCGACTAGCTCATATCGAACGTGCTCGTTTTACGTGTTGTGTGTGATACTCGTAGAGGTATCTACTTTAGATACTTTCGGTTTTCTTTGGTTTCTTTTTTCGTTCACTTACCTTCAATTGCCGCCAAATGTTACTTTTCATATTTACCTTTTATACGTTATTGTTTATTAAATACGTGTTAACGTAATTGCGATAACTAGATCCAATTCCGCTGCGTACTCGTATGCGTTACTTAGCTAACGTAGATTCTAAAATCCCAACATGTATCATGTCAATGGATATGCATGCTCCTATTTGGATTCTAATACCTCCTCCCTCATTTCTTTTATATTTTAAAATTTTCTTTTCTTATTTTTATAATTTTTTTTATTATAAAACTAAAAAACATAAAATAGATAACATAAAATATAAAATTTGACAAATAAAAAGTATTAAAAAACAAAACGTATAGTACAAAACTATTAAAAATAACTTGTAACATTAATAAAAGGGTAAGAGGTGTGGTAAGATGAGTAAAAACGTCGCCAATGTATGCATAACAACACCCAATGTAAAATCATCTAATCCGTATAATAATTTCTAAGCATGACTGCATAATGAATGCACTATTTTTTTTACATGTATCTTTCATAATACTCATTTAACATATATATTTATTCTTCGTTTTAAGATAAGATTTTTCTATTAAGATGCAAAAGACCCAATAAACAAAGAAATAAAGATATTGTGTATCGGTACTAACGAGTAGGTGAGCCCGCACGTTGCCGCGAGAGTGATGTGTTGATCTATGTTTATAAAAGACCAAATGTGCAATATACAAGGATGAAAAGATGTATATGTAACGTCTTTTGTATATCAACATTTATGTCATAACAATGAAGTACAAAGGTAGAAATAGTATTCTTGTGACACCATATGACATAAGGCTGCATAACGTTCCTTATTCAACATCCTCAATGTGCTTAAAACAATTCTATTAAAAAGTTTGTTGCTGCCATTGGTGAGATGAGCTCGGTAGTGATAGGCTCATTTGGTCTTTTACCCTGCACAATCAAATTCATTAGTTAATGTTAGTTTTTGTTACAAACCAACCATTAAGCTTTGCTTATTTGGTTGCGTCTCATTGAAATAAGCTGTTTATTTTAAATAAGTTTATTCGCTCTAAAATAATCTTAAACACATTTGTCTCAGCTAACACAAAGCTTAACTACCATCTCCGACACTTTATCACCACCACACACCAGCACTTCAACCAAATCCTAATCCGCCACTTGCATACTTCCACTTTCACTAAAATTGCATCAATGAGATTTCTTCTTTTTTTATCAGTTACCTGACCAACCGTTAGTAGTTGGTAATTACTTTTAAGCAAATCCGAGGACCCTTAAAACGACCTAGTTCCCCCCTTAAAATCGTTGTTTGGAATCAGCCCCGAGCACCTCGTAGATAATCTTAAAATAAATACTTATTACCTTGACAGAGGGCAGGAGTATTAATTTCAGAAGCATTAGGTTTCTCGATGGGTAACTAGTTTTCATCGGTGCTATCTTTTCCATCATTCTGAGCCTGGCGTTCCTGCACCCATTATGCGGCTGGCTGACGTGCACAAGTTTTCCACCTTTCTGTTAAAACCAACCGCTGCAAGTTTAGACACAAATTTCGCCATTTTAGGAACCATAAATGCAAATTGGATTACATGTCCATGTTAGTTAGATGAGCAATGAATAACTATTATAAAAACACACTATCCAAGAATCAAAATTTTTGTGGGGCTACGGGAAATTAGACGTGCCATTTCATCGATTAGACTAAATTCAAAATGACACACAACTGACCTCAACTACCACAATCTGTAACTACTTTGACCACTTGTAACGTAGGTAAGAAGTTAAAAACTCATTAAACTCGGTATAATACTAAAGAAATAGTATAACATAATATAAAAAGTTACAAATTTGTCATACTGTTGTATATGTATTTCAAACTTTAGTCACCAACTAAAAAATTTTGAACATGTCTGCATTTCATTTTTTCTTCCCACTTACAGAGAATAATAATACAAAACTAAGAAATAGAAACAATACCTTGTTGAATAAATACTGATAAAACCAAATCAGTAGTCTTCAAAAGTGCATTCTCACCCGAGTACAACTCGTCCGCATTTAGGCGTCATCATTCATATACACGGGTCTTAACATGGGAACACTTACACTCTTTCCATCATGTTCTGCCACACCCTTTAAAGCCGCTAATATTGGCTCAAGAACCTCACCATCTCTGGTGCCTGTTAATATACACATCAGTGAGTTTTATAAAATAGCTTTGCTATTTTGTGACAATTGATTATATGATCAAGAGTATCCAACAAATACAGCAAATAACGCGTGTGTATTTCTTTTTGTAAAAATTATGTGAGTGTAGTGTTTCTTAATTTATAAATCGCATAGTATTTGTGGTCATTGTATTAAAACATATTCTCGATCCAAATCCCAGAATGCGAATGTACCAGCAGTTCAACTTACCGTGATCCATAATAGACGCAGCCCAACTATTCATGCATGAGGTGCTACCACTTTTGCGTGGGTGTTTGTTAATGGTTGTTAAAACAACAAATTTTTAACAATTAGTATAGCCTAAACTATTAGATCTATATTGTACGTAACATATCCATAATTCGAATATAGTAACATTTCAAGCTACCTTGACCCACAGAGCATGCACAACCGCTATTCATGTACCAGTCTTTTGTGGGTTTCTGTTAACGCACAACAGTGATTTGTAAATAGTTAGTTTAGGTTAAACTGTTAGCCGTATACCGCAAGCAGTATATCCATATACATAGTAACTCATAATCTAACATACCCTGAAACGTCGAATGTAGCATTCAACCATTTGTATGCAGCATTGAGCTATCGTTTTCCAAGGTTTCGGTAACATGTACTATAACAGCAAGTCCTTGTCCATTAGCATATTTTAAACAACTATTTACATGTTGTATGAAACAACTAAACATCCGAAATAAAAATAAAGGCACATACCTTGGTTCATAAAATCATTCGATCCATTAGTTGCAACAACGGTTTCTGAAGCAGCCGCTCTATGTTTTTGTATACCTGTAATGACAACGGGTTGCAGGAAGTTAGAAAACTTTAGAATTGCGATTAAAAATCAGGTTGGAAAAATTCATACACCTACTAACATGCATCAAACCCATTCACATACGTGTTTACCAACTCTTTGAGAGAAAACATAATCTTCGGGTAAACCAAAGGTAGCAAGTATTTTTTTGATGTTCCAAGCCTCCACCAGAGTTATCTTTCATATTATTCAAAGCTATTGGCATACTCGAGTGGATGGAGTGGGGAACTACGATCCTTTTCTAGATCTCTGTTAACGCGTGTGAGGACAACATATTGTTAATAATGCGCTTACTTATCCTATCAGTAACTATATAATCAACATGTTGTTAGTTTTCATTGGGCTACCTTTCGTATATCTTGCAAAAGGTTTTTAGGAGTGGCCAAATAATTTGGTCATTCATTAGGAGGTATAAAACTCTTTCTATGCTAAATTTACTCTAAAATGAACACTTTTAAATAAGCGGTTCTAAATAGCCGCTAATGTCAGCGCATCTGAAACCGTTCAAAATGATGTTTATGTTACCATTTTTTCATATAAGAGTGATTATGCAACTCTTAGAAACTTCTTAATTCAACACTAAAAAATCGTATAGATTTAGCTTACAGAGAAATATTACCTTGCGACCCTGTCTTTGTATTCTTCCTTAACTTCATTAGCATGATCATCTCATGTTGACGGAGGTGATTCTGCCACCTGTATCTATAATTCAAAACCCCTAATCAAAAACTAATCACAATGGCAGCTAGCTCATATAACCCAAATATCATAGTAGCATATTTCGGACAGAACTTACAATGAAGGCACGAATATGTTGTCTAGTTGCTCATATAACCCAAATATCATAGTAGCTCATATAACCCAATACCTCTTGATCTTCAATATAACAATTAGCGTAAGAATTAGGTTGTGGAAAAAACTGGAATCAGTGGCGCCGTTTTTTGATATTGGTTTTAACTATGGATCTTGTGGTTTCTAGGTTGGCCGGGTTTGTGAATATGTGGAAGAAATAGAGAGAGGTGGGAAAGAAGCTTCTCTTAGAAGTACAGGTGTGGCATGTCAGAGGTGTGTGTGAAAGATTATAGAAAGCTTTGTAAAAGAAATATAGTACATTGCACAATAAATGCAAGATGTTTAACTACATTGCAAAACATTTGTTCCTAACTTGGTTTAAGGCTGCCCCAATAAGGGGACTCAACCCCCCTCATTTTCTCCGTCACGTCAGCTTTCTCTCTCCAGCGACCTTCAGGCGATTGGGTGCCCCAGTAAATATACCTTTATTAAAAAGGGTGAGTGTCGTTTTTAATGTGTGTGTTTGTTTCGATCGTATGTACGATCGAGTTAAACAAAAAAGCACTTGATCGGCATGTTCCACAGCAAGGAGATCGATCGGCATGTTCAAAAAAAAAGCACTCGATCGACTTACTGCATCCAGCCTAAGGAGGCTACAGGGCAAAATAGTAGTTTCTCATGTGGGTTAATTGGGGAGGCGGGGGGGGGGGGGGGGGGGGGGTGTTATATTAACAACCAATTATATAACGCCATTTGGGCCACTAACACAATATAGACCAATATGACTCAAAATTAACCTCATAATCAAGCCTTAGTACAAATTTTTTTGGCCCATCGCGGAGTATATAGTATAATATCGGTACAAAAGATTATTCAGCTGGTAGCGACATGAACATCAAAACATAGATATATTATGATAACAAAGAATATTAGATAAAACCCTTTTGGTATTAGAAATGAGACTTATGATCAATGAGAAGAAATCTTTAAATGAGAATGATGAGAAATAACTATAATCACATATTAGAGGTGCACGACTTGAATTATATGCATCAATAATCTTTGAAATGCACCATAATATATTTTCGTGCAAAAAATAAACGCACATACATCCATTTGATACATTTCATCAAGTTAGGCGGATCTTATATATTATTCGTCCCTTGCGAGTCAAATTTGTTGCTAGTACTACTTTGCATCGTTTTTACTTCAAATTCACTTTCGAAACTAATTGAGATGCATCTAAATGAATAAAGATGCATCTAATTCATATCGATGCATCTCGAATGTGTGGCTATAGTTATTTCTCATTCTTCTCATTTTAAGTTTCTTCTCACTAGATCACTACTCTTAGGGATGATCCATATAGATATCATTAGTTCATAAACAAAATAACATGTTTAATTTTAAACGCAAGCAAAAGCGAACCTACGTAAAACAAAGGTTCAACTCAATCCACTAAACAATAATTAATTTAAAATTCTAGTGTAATAATACGATTTAGCATTGATTTTCGTTCTAAACTCAATGATATTTTACACAAAAGGTACTAATTTGTGTTTCGAAGCCTATTAACAAAAAAAATTCTCGCACAGCCCTTAACAAGAGTATTGTGAATGAAATATTGTTGTAAGTTTTTCTCTATGAAGACTAGAGTTGATCGGATATTATGTGTATGAGTTTACAGATGGCCTATTGATGAGGTGTAAAAACATGTATTTTTGAGAGGTCATTTAACTTTTAAACTCGTACATATTTGATCTATTTCTTTGAATTGTTTTTATTTGAGTTTTAGGTACTTGGGAAGCAAATGCTGGAAATTAAAGTGTTTTTGACTCATTTAGACGAGAAAACGAAGAAAACGACAAAGTCACAAAAACGTCCGTGAAAAAGAGGTGGGACGGCATCACAGATACAACGTGACAACGTCACTTGAAGAATTACAAAGATTATCCAATTATAAAATTTACAAGTGACGCTTCAGAGGATGGTGACGGTGTTGAGTTAACGACGTCATGACGAGAAAAAGTGAAGAGCGAAGATGTCACAACCTATAAGGTGACGCCGCCACAACTAAGTCAGTGCAGTTCATGAAACCCTAATGACGGTGTCACACTTGTAAAGTGACGCCATCGCATTTGTAATACTATATATATATTTCGTAGGATTTTCATCATTTGTGACACGTATTGGTAAGACTTTGTAGAGACCTCTTGGTACACGAATTTGTCAGGTATTGTAAGGGTTTTTAGCCCCCAAAACCCCATGTTTAATTGAATATAATTTAGGGCAAATGACAAAAAAATGCATCGAACTTAACACTTTATGTGATTGTGTGTAGCCAACTATTTTTTTTCTTATTGTATGTACTGAACTTTCAAATTTCGATCATTATGCGTATTTTGTGACTATTCTACCATGTAAAATGACCATTTTACCCTTCGAAATTTGAAAACATTAAGGGTAAAATGGTCACAAAATACACACAATAATCAAATTTTGAAAGTTCCGTACACACAATAAGAAAAAAAATAGTTGGCTACACACAATCATTAAAAGTGTCAAGTTCGATGCATTTTTTTGTTATTTGCCCTATAATTTATTTATTCTTTAATCATTACAATATGTCTATGTGTTGTGTGATTAATTGTTTATCTTCTCTTCTCTTTAACATGCTAGGCTAGATCTATTAGGTAGTGAAAAAAGAGGTCATTAAGCTTCTGGATGCAGGTCTCATCTACCCCATATCAGATAGCCCATGGG
>BPTQ01000006.1:286060533-286083469 GCA_019973895.1 Chrysanthemum seticuspe | reverse complement strand
CAAAACACTTAGGTCTCGTAGGATGAGTACAGATAGCGAACTTTTCCGGGAAATGCCAAACTTCGTTCGAGGTTCCCGTACCATACTATGCACTATTGCGATGTGCGCAGCAAGCCCCAGTTCCTTTGAAGGAAAAGAAGCTCGTTCAAAATATTGTGGGATCCGTCACTTGGATTAGCAACATCATATCATTAATCCCATTCGGTGCCCATAACTATAGTAAGAGATCCCCTTATCCTTACGATCATTCCTCAATGATGCGATTCCAATTCCAACTCCTTCTAATAAAAAATAGAAAAATACAAAATACTTTACCTTTCCATGCTTAGAGCCCATAACCTAAACCCCCCAACCATAAAGATGGCTAATGAGATGATAATAGATTAATAGATTCGATTCCAACACCCTCAGATACAGATTAATTACACACGAGCATACTATCAAATTTCTACACAAATGAATCAAACATAATGAGGAATTAATAGAGGATAACCACCAACTTAACAGTGCAGGAATAAGAATCAACGCAACACACAGATTTCAACATCCCATACGCAAAGAGGGATTGAGAAACTTGAATGGTTAGATAATTAGATAATAGTAGAGTAATCGGTAGAAATACCAACCCCCCAAATCCAATACCCGAGATTCGTACCTTTCCATTTCATAAAACATAAAAAGATAAAAAATAATCTTCCTCAACCTTAACCTTAGCGTAGTAACTCCTTACTAGCATTCCTATTCCCCTAGAGAATGATATCAATACCCGTGGCTTACCCTAATTACTATACTACAACGATTAGGTTCACTGCCTAGGGTGTTATAAAACTTGCTCGAAGAAAAGGAAGTTTCCTTGACCCCGAACGACGCGTGTAGCGTTATCACGTATCATACCATGCCCTTGGAGCTTGCTTCAAACCGTAAAGGGCCTTTTCAAGCGATAGACATGAGTAGGATGCTCTGGATTCACAAAACCTTCTGGTTGGCTGACGTATACGACTTCTTTAAGATCTCCGTTGAGAAAATCCGTCTTTACATCCATCTGATAGACAATCATATTCTAACTTGCAGCATTAGCCAGGAAGATTCTGATTGCTTCGATGCGTGCAACAGGAGCAAAAGATTCCTCAAAGTCGATACCTTCTTCTTGACGATAACCTTTAGCAACTAACCGTGCCTTATTTTTCAGAACATCACCGTGCTCATCAAGCTTCACTTTGAAGATCCACTTGAGAGCAATGATCATTGCACAATCTGGAACTGGTACTAATTCCCATACATCTAGACGATCGAACTCATGAATTTCGTCTTGCATTGCATTAAACCAGTTGTCCTCAGACATTGCAGTTTTAACATCTTTTGGTTCGATCTTGGAGAGTACTGAGTTGAAGAAGCACCATAAGGCATCAGTAGCTAATTGTTTTCGAGTTGATACGGAACGAGAAGGATTCCCAATGATGTTATCCAATGGATGGTCATGTGTCCATTTTCTAAGGTGTTCGTGTGGTTGTTGTTGAAGGACTGATGTAGCAGATTTTATATCCCCTGATGAAGATGGTTCAGGTGTTGGTTCAGGGGCAAAGATGTTTTCAAATGGAGCATCTTCGAGAGTAGCAAAGGGATTAACTTCATCATTGGTGCCAGAAACAATTTCATGATGTACATTCGAAGATTGATGACTTGTTAATGAGACTGAGTGATCAGCAGCAGGCGCTTCTTGACTTAATGATATTGAGACTGTAGGATTGACTTCATTCTCAGGGATATGAGCAGCCTCTGTTGTGGGAATTGACAGTTCAATAGCACTTGGCTCATAGAGTTTATCAAACATAGGATCAAACAATTTCTTTAAATCATCTTCAAATGGAGGTACATATGGAGTTGCTGGAGAAGAATTTGGTACAAGGGATGAACCAATGGGACTGTTTTGAAGTGCGGGTCCTGAACTGGATTGTCCAGGAGCCATTTGACCGGTCAACTCATCGAACGTAACGTGAATTGTTTCCATGATATTTCGGGTTCTCTTGTTGTAGATTCTGTAACCCTTCTTGTTTGGTGCATAACCAACAAAAACTCAAATATCTGCCTTTGCTCTTAATTTTCCTAAGTCTTGAATGTCATTCGTTGGATAGCACAAGGCACCAAACACACGAAGGTAGGAGAGATCAGGTTTTCGTTTATGAACTAGTTCATATGGAGTTTTTCCATGAGAGGTGTGTATAAGGGAACAATTTTGGGTGTAGCAAGCAGTGGCAATGGCTTCAGCCCATAGAAACATTGGAACCTTTGAATAAATTAGCATTGTTCTTGCGGCTTCCACAAGAGTTCGATTTCGTCTTTCAACTACACCGTTCTGTTGAGGAGTTCGTGGAACACTTCTTTGATGACTGATTCCAATACTTTCATAAAATTGACTTAAGTCTTTGTTAACGAACTCGGTGCCATTGTCAGTTCGAACAATTCTAACCGTGTTGTTAAGACGAACCTGAAGTTGCTTGATAAGTTTGATGATGACAGCTGGAGTTTCATCCTTAGTCCTCAAAAACTTTACCCAAGTAAATCTAGAATAGTCATCAACAACGACTAAAATATATTTCTTCCCATTAATCGTTTGCACTCTCATTGGTCCGCACAGATCCATATGAAGGGTATGAAGAACTTCCATTACTGAGTTTGTGGGTTTTGGTTTGTGAGCATATTTCGTGCTTTTTCCCAATTGGCAAGCTGAACAAAGGTGATCTTTTTCATATTTTAATCTGGGTAAGCCTCTGACAAGATCCTTTCTGGCAAGGTTATTAATGGTGTCGAAGTTCAAGTGATTGAGACGACGATGCCATAACCATGACTTTGTTTTCGAAGCCTTTGACAACAAGCAGATTGGAGAGGACTTCATCATGTCTTCGATAGAGATGGTGTATAGGTTTGAACCACGAGTTCCTCTTAACAATTCCACACCATCAAGTTATCTAACAAAACAAGTATGTTTTCTAAAAGCCACTTCAAGATCGGAATCACAGAATTGACCAACAGAGAACAAGTTATGACCAAGACCTTCCACATAGTATACCCGGGAAATTACACTATCTCCAACCACATAATCTCCATAACCCATAATAGCTCCAAAATGGTCGTTTCCGAATCTAACTGTCCCGATGAATTTGCTCACGAAGTTCATGAGCCGCGACCGGTCTCCAGTCATATGCTTGGAACAGCCTGTGTCCAGGTACCACAGAACGATTTGAACGATCTGCAGTTGAACACAGACAAGAATGGATAACTGGATAATTGGGATCCCCATGAAAGAATGGGTTCCATTTGGTTAGTAACAGTGATTGGGACACCCACATCAGAAATATAAGCAATGGAATCATTAGGAATAGATGCAGTACTGGTGTCTGTATTTGACCTATTCAAAGTATGTTCACTTCTTAAGAGAATAATTCTACCAGTAGGCATCCATTTTCTAGTGGGCATTGTCTGATTAACCTTATGGCCAACAGGTATCCATTGATAACCTATCTTACTAAATGTTCTTCCTGTGGGCTTCCACTGTTTTCTAACTTTCTTTAGCCATTGCCTTTTTGCCTTCTTAGCATGATATTTTGCTTTAACAATGTTAACTGGAGATTTGACAGTTTTAGATAAAACATTCACACCACATTCATGATTAGTAACAGAATTCAAGCAGACATCATTACAAGGTTTGCAAATAGTATCAGAATTCGAATTAATTGCAGTACGCCTATGGCAAATACTAGAATCAACACGATTTGTTTTATTCGGCTCAAACTTAAAGTTCCTAGGTTGGTCTTCTACTCTCTTCCAATCCACATTCTTAGCTTGCGAGGTCCTATCATTCCTTGTATTGTCTTGAGACTTTAGATTCTCAGAACCTTTGAAGATGAAAATTTTGAGAGTTATGAGAATCTAAAGGAGGAGGCATTCGGGAGCCAGTCACATTGTTCATTTCACCCTTTAATTGAGAGATTTGGGCTTTCAACTTTCTGATCGTGTTAAAATGAGCTTGAATTTGTTCATCACGTTTGTTAATTTGAAAAACTGCATCAAACTATGGAGCATCTGAGGATGTCTTGATATTTGAAGTTTTGACATTTTTTTTAAGATGTTGATATTTTAGTTGTAAATTAAAATGCTCAACCTCTAGTTTAGAAAAATGTTTAACCAAATTGTCGTGATCATCCAGTTCAATTTTCTCATTTAGTTTAGAATTAGTTTTTTCAAGCTCAATGACACGATCATGGGAGACTTTCAGAGCAACATATAATTTATGAAATTGAAAAGCATTAATGGAACAATTTGTAGCAGTGTAAAACACATCTTGAGCAATACATTCAGAAATAAGATTCTCATTCAAGGTATGCAAGTTCTTCCTCTCAATCTCATTATACTTTAGTTCTCGCTCATAGTCACTAACCTCAACAATCATCGCATCAAATTCCTTTTCCATTTCTTTAATATCATAATTAATTCCAATTTTAAGACTCTCAAATTGACCTTTTAATTGTTTGAAGAAAGGCATGACCTCGGTTAAATAACATTCTTTGGTTTGCTCAAAGCCCCTTCCCCCCTCAGTTATCCCTGTAGGTGTGATTCTCTTCTTACACGTTTTCTCAAAATCAACAAACAGCTGATAAACAACATATAGGCTGATTAAGGTCCTGCTATTAGTGGCAATAGATCTAGGAACTAGGTTCATTGGTGTATTAGGAGGATACACCATTGCTTTTGGCAATTTCCTAAGGGGAGGGTTAGAAACAACAAGATTCTCTGCTTTTTGCTTATCTAAATCCATTTTCTAGAACACTTGTTCAGGAGTTAGAAGTGTCTGAGTCTTAAACTTGTTTAAGGAGATCCAGTTTTCCTTAGTGTAATCATGAGGTTTGATCATTATGTTATTCTTTTTACACTCAGGATTTTCAAGCTTCTTGTTCATTTTCTCCCTAGTGACTTCATCTGATTTCTTATCTTCTTCAGTGCATTCAACGCAACTAGGTTTCTTCCTAGGCTTAAGGATTTCATTACCATCATACAGTACCTTATGAGCAGCTCTAGCCTTTTTAATAACCTTTGGACTTGGTTCCTCAACAAGGGGAACGCTATGCTTATCGCTTAAGACTCTATGCTTAGTGATCATGTGAGCAGTCTGAATGGTATTCCCTTGTACGTACAACTTATTCTCAAGTTTGTTTTTCAAAGTTCTTAGATTGGAAAAATCATTCGAAAGTTTTGATTCCTTAGCATTGAATTCTTGCTTAAGCATTTTCACATTTTCTTGAAGTTCTTGTTTTTGCTTAGCAGTTTTAGAAAGCTTTTCTTGTAAGGAGTTTAACTCTTGTTTTAATACTTCTTCTCTAAAATTACTTTTTCTAATAATTGTACGCATTTGGTTATCCATATCCTGCTCACGGGTAGTTAACTCAAACTTAGCACGCTGTTCATAAATAGCAACTTGTTCCTTATAGGTATTGAGCTCAGTGGTCAAGGAATCATCAGGCACAAATGCAGTGTATTCATCTGGCATGCATTCATTGTTAATTGCAGAAGATTCATCACTAGGTACAACAAGACTGTCATCTTGTTTCACATATTGTTCATATGGGATAACATTGTTATTTCCCATATTTTCAATATCTGACTCAATGACTTCAGTAGATTGTACTTCATGGTAAATCTTTTGCTCATCAACCACATCATATAGTTTGAGTACCTCTTTAATGATGGATTCCTTGGATGGACTGGCTTGTTGAGATGAAGAGGTCATTGGAGAGATATTAGCCATGAAGATAGTTTGTGCACATGGTTCATCATCAACGTCCGAGTCAAATGCATCACAGTCTGCAACTTGAAAGGCGTTGGGATTGTTCTAAGCAGCATGCACTGGTTGTTCGTCCACATCTCCATCATATGTTCTAGCATTCCCATCAGTCAAGAACAACAGCTCCTTTTCATTCAACATTACACCATTATCTTGTGCTTGAACCAACAACATCTTGTCCCTGAAGTATTCTGCGTTTTGAGGGCGTTTTGGTTGAGTACAGTTCCTAGAATTATGCCCTTCTCCACCACAGTTGTAGCACTTGATTGGCTTTGCTTGACCCTGGTTTCCATTCCTTCCCCAATTCTGATTTGCAGCATAGCCTCTACCAGCTTCACCTCTTCCTTGTTCGTACTGCCTTTCTTGAACTGGTTGTACTGTAACCTTTCCATCTCTGACCAAAGCATGGTTGTGTAGATTGGATGCAGTCCTGATTTCATTGTTAGTGTGAAGTCTGTTGGTATGTGGAGAGAAGGTTAAATTTTGTTTAACCATAAGAGCCAATTTATTGATAAAGTGTTCCATGACTGCATTGGCATCAGGTTGCTTATATCTCGAATCAGGAACGGGGTTGAGATTATCATTTCCAGTGGGTGTGACTTGTGATGCTTTGGTGAAGAATGCAGTTGTATCATTTGATGAGCTTGTTTCTCCTGGTTGAGATTTGAACTGTTCAAGAATCCTTTTTTCAAACATAGCATGTTTCTCATTCTGAAGAAGGAAGGCATACAATTGCTCATAGTTGGTGTTCTTAAGTCCTTTGGTAAGCTTCACAGAAGTGACAAACTTGTGCCATTCGGGATTCATTTTGTTTACGAATTTTGAGTTCAGCTGAATGTTTGGCATAGTCATCTTGATATTCCTCATATCATTCACCAGCTTGTGGAATCTCACGTAATATTCATAGATACTTTCTTCAGGTTTCATCTTAAAGTGCTCGAATTCATCATATAGCTGTGATTCTCTATCTTCTATAGTCAATTCAGAACCCGAGAGAAGCATCTTGACATTATCCCAAACCGCCTTGGCTTCTGTGTTGTGATTGATCAGCTTGTAGATATCTTTTGGAAGACCCTGAAGTATGATGTTAGAAGCCCTGATGTCAGCATCAAATCTCTTTTTCTCCTTATCACTCAGCTCATCATATGTCTTTGGTCTGTCTAATCCAAATATCATTGTACCATCTGCTGCAGTATCAATTAAGTCTCTTGTGGTCTCAACCTGATAAGGTCCTTCATCAATTGACTTAAGGATGTTAACCCCATTCTCCTTTGCTAAGCAGTACAGCCTGATTCTTTGTGACCAAGATTCATAGTCAGTTCTATCAAGCATGGGAGTACGAGTATCAGATCCTGCAGCTTGCACATCATCAGCAACGGAAGACATGTTTAAATTCTATGGGATTTTACAAATCTTTGACTTAACTGGGAAATAGATTCTTTCACGGGATTTTACAAAATCAAGAGAGAAACCGTAAAACTTATACACTTATGCGTAGACAACAACTTAACGCGTAGCAGCTTAGGCATAACAACAAACTTACGCGTAGACACAAGCTTACGCGTAGACAGAGCTTACGCGTAGTCTAGAGATTACGCGTAGATGTTAGGTCACTAGTTTTACAAACACAAGTTATAGAGAAAGAGATAAAGGCGGATGAACAAGCTAAACACACACACACGCATAAACAATAATACGGTTAAGGGAAAGAGTGAGTGAAAGAGAATAACTTGAACAACCAACCCTCAAATGAGGGTTTACAAGAGTATTTATAGGAGGGAAGCTAGGGCAACAATCCTAGTTCCCATCCTTTCTTATGTGGGCTTGGGCCTAAGCTTATGGGCCTTCTACATAAGCTTGACCTTAAACAAACATAAAGGCCATAATAAAGCTACCTATTACATATGAAATATAAATACTTGAAATACTGTTTAGGAGTGATTCCAACAATCTCCCCCTCAAGTATATATGAATGTAAACGGTGAAGGCGTTGATGTAATAGTAGCTGTGACGTCTTCTGACATTCTTCTTTCTTGTGAGAGGAATTGCCTTGATTCGAACAATCTCCCCAGTGTAGAGAGATAGTTATCTTTGAACAGTTATGCTTCGACGTCATCTTTAACTTTGTTCTTTGATCATTGTTCTTTGTGGTGAAAGTGATAGTATGTTGTTGTCTGCATCAGTCTGCCTCAGGTCTGCTTCGCTGCTCCAGTGTCTCCACGTCATTCTTCAACATGCTCACACGCTCTTTGACGTTGGAAATCAATACTAATGAAGTTTTGTAAGTCTTTGACTTTGTAGATTCTTTGATTGATGAAGAATCATTCTGACTGTTGTGTTGCATTGGAATAGAACTTCCATTAGTGATGATGTTGGCGTGAGCATGAGAAGAATCAGCACGATCATCCCGCTCCGGAGCTTCCATAAGAAGAAAACATTTCAAACGGTTAGTAATAAGCGGTTTCCGGCACTTACAAGTTTGAACTTCAAGAGTGTTAACAGCATAGTGTGAAAACACAACTCTAATTCTTACAAAGGCCGTTCCTGAACTGGAGTCCCACAAGTGAGATAACGCGATGTACCGAAGTACATCTACAGTTCAGATGAGTCGCTGAGGTACACCGAAGCATCACCTCACGACTGTAGACCGTTTGAGACACACTCCGCGTAATCTACGGGGAGTTACCGAAGTGACCTGCTGTTAGAGCTGTTTGATGATGACCCTGGCAGGAGTTTCCATTCAATCACTGAGGATCACAGATGTGGACCTCTCATAAATGTTCTCGACAGATTGCTAAGATCTGTGAAGGACTCGATATGAACCACTGATAATCTTATTTGTTGATCATCAAGTGATTAAATGTCAAGTGTTCCTAAGAGATCTTTTGATGAATCTCGTGGCTCTAGACTCAATAGTGCGTTTTGGTTTTCCTGAGCGGAGACTAGGGAGAGGGTCTCCTTCTTCAATACCAGCGATCTCTAAGAGAAAGCCAATAGTTTACGTAGGGTTCCCTGTGAGAATGAAACAAGCTTCTGTTGAGAGAAACTTGAGTAGCTAAGAAGGTTTAGTGCATGCGTCACTGGGTCCATGACGACTTTTAATCTTCAATACCGGTGTCACTAAGTGACAATCAGTAGCATGTGAATTGAACCCGGTGTCTGCCCTAAGTTGAATAATCTGGAGGGTTGTTTCTTTTCACCCTTTACTTTTCATTTCTTTTTGATTCTTCAACTCCTTCTTTCTCCGATTCTAATATTCTCCTTTTTATAATCATTCCTAAGGACTTCTAACACTAACTAATGGTAGTGTCCTTGGGTAGATCCCTCCGGCTCTAGCGGATCATAGGACGATTATTCCTAACCTTAGTCACCTTATAACTCCATGACTAACCTATGTTGCCATTAAAACCACTATATGTGAAAATATCTCTCAAAGGGTTTGTTAATGAAAAACATGTTTGAACCACTGTGAGAGATGATGTTTTGCATAAATACTCCCCCCTCCACATGTGCTTAATAGTTTTAATGGTTAAATGCACAGTGAGGAAAGAGCGCGCACTTTTTGAATTGATCCACTAAAGATAGACAATCTCCCGCGAGACACGGTTACGTTGAATAGTTAAAGAGTTACATTGTCAGCTTTTAGGTGACAACTAGCTCTAATAACTACCTTGAAGGTGTAGACAAACCTCGAAAGGTTGTCATACCCGTCAGAGTTCATGTCTATCAAGAGTTTCTCGAATGGTACATTCTACTCAGACAAGTCCTTTGCGAGACACGTTTACATCACTAGCGAACTAGCTTGAAATTATTACCCGTCCAGGACAAGTCTTTTCGAGTTACAAACAGTTTAGTATCATCAATTCGTTGGTTAAGTCTGAGGTACACAGATTCATTTGCATTTTGTACAACATATTTCTTATCACACAAATTTTCTCCCCCTCGAAAATGGCATATGAAAATGTTATTTTTGAAACGTTTGAGAATAAATATGACCATTTTGAGTGTTGCGGGAAGAGTGACCACTGTGAACAATTTGTGAACAAAGTTTTAATTCAAATACTCCCCCTCAACTAGAGATATAAACGGTTGAGTTTTTGAAAATCATATGGGGAAGTACTTGTGTTTTTGAGCTAAACCTTGAAAAATGAAAGGTTTGATAGGTTTTACTCAAAAATAAGAAGCTTTCGCTCCTTTTATAAGGATTGTGGCACTGAGGCGTACCACAGGGTCCTTTCTTGACAATTACGGGTTGTACACTGTTATGTGTGCACAAGCCATTAACATATATAATCAATCATCCAAAGTTATATGAAAGAACCAATTCAAGGAGTACCAGGGAGTCCAGTGATTTTTCCAGGAGTGCAAACAGGGCGTTGAAAACCAGTAATGTTCCTCCTGGGTCGACCACCAACAAAGCTCTCCAATCGTCTGAATTGATCCCTTCTGAACAACCTTTCATCAATCATTCTGATGATCCTTCTCACATCCCTTCTGTCCTTAGAGTTCCATCGCTTTGGATTCCCAATCTTTTCATGTATATCCTTCAACTGATAAGCCAATCCATCCCTGACCAGCTTCAAAGTGTGATCCCCAAATTTGTGAAGATCGTCACACGCCATTAAGCAGTTTCGTTGAAGTTCACTTCGGTAAACGACTCCGAAAGGTTTGCTGATGAGCGTAAGTTGTGTAAGCTGGTTGATGTCAGGAAGATCAAGCTGTGGTGGAGTGAAGTTTACACGTTTCTGATAAGATTCAACGGCAAGCTGAAGATCTTCAACACGTTCTTTGATAACTATGCGTCTGATGAAGATGAGCAGTGACTTGATGAATTCACGTTGTACTTCAGTTGGAAATTGTCTCATGCGACCTTGAACTTTGGCAAGGTACATGTCTTCAATATCGTTGATGTTCAAATTCTCAAAGTTAGCTTCAGAGAATGCATAGTCCCTTTCGTCTTGTCTTTTGACCACAATCTTCTTGAGAAAAGTGTAGTCCCATTTAGACGATAGACCAACATGTTGGATGGCCACGATACTTTTTGTACTGAACACTGCATGTTGAGACTTCTGGACCAAGCAACTTCTGTAGTAGATTCTTCGGCGTTCCGGCCAATGGTGAATCCCATACATTGCATCTTGGTCATACGCTACCACTTTGTCGGAGAACATGTGGGTAGCACGTTCCTCGATGGCTATACAATCAGAGTATATTGCAGCAGGGAATGGAAGTGTCAGAGATGTAGCGTATTTCCTAGAACCATCGCCACCGTGTTGAAGAAAATCTAAGTCTTTGTTGAAGAAATGTCTGAAGGGAATCCTAGGCTGATCAGGTTGGCCAATTGTGGGTAGAGGTCGAGACCAGTCGGTGTAATATGGAGGATTGTCCCGTTTGGTGAAGTCGATGTTTGCTTCTGGGTTGAGCCAATCCATGTTGTTAGACATGGCTCGAGCAATGTTTTCAAGGTGATATTCAACCTCGATTGCACTTTCCGAGCTGCTTTTCAAAAGTAGGAATGCATCATTCTTGATGCGCTTCAACTCAGATTTCGTCATCTTCTTCACGCGGAACCTTTCTTGCAGAATCTTTGCATGCTCCAAGGTATTACCGTCTACCAATTCTTGACCTTCTTCAGGGTAGGGAGTGTTGTTAACAAGTGTAGCAAACCATTCAAATTCTTCAGTTTTATCGTCATCTAGCCATGATAAGACGTCAGTATGAAGCGTCTTCTTCTTCTTTTTCGAAGGCTTAGATGATGATATTGGTTTATGTCCTTGTTTGGGAGAGGTGGGTTGTTGTAGGGGCTCAAGGACCTCTTCATCGTCACCACCCGTATACTCAAAGTAATCACCTGTTTTTTGAGTCAGGGGCGGTAACTCGGAATCGTCCCGAGGTTTATCAGTAGAAGACCGAGGTGGAGGAGACTTTTGTTGAGAAGAAGTCCGTTGTAGAGGAGGTGGCATCGAGGAAGATTCACCAGACTGCTTCTGACGTTTTGGTGCAGAGTCTTTATCCTTATCATCGTCATCTCTTGGTCGTTTGGGCTGATCGGCTGACTCCTTGCATGATGATCTGAGTTGAAAATCAAGTAGATTTTCGAAAAATTTAGCTTCATCCGAAGTAAACGTTCCAGATCGCTTTGACATTTGCATCACTAGTTTAGCGATTAACTCAGATTCAGAGAGATCAGCTTCTTTGGCCATTGTATGTTTAACCAATGCGACGATGTTAGGGGTAAGTTGTCTGGAAAATACTTCTCTAGTCACACCGGGGACAGTGTCGAGAAGAAACTTGTGAGTATGATCTCTTGCTGTCTTCTCCAGTTCCTTTTGGACTTTAGGAACGATATCCTGAAGGTACTTGTTAGTGTAACCTTCGATCATTTCGTTCAGTTCCTCTTTACGATGACTCTTCATGAACTTCTGAACAAATTCCCTTTCTTTCTCCATCTTGTCTTTCTCATCATTTAAGTACTGAATCTGGTCAGCAAACCAATTCAGTTTTCTGTAAAGTATGTCCTTCTTTCTGACTTGTTGGACAGCATTCACAATTCTTTTATGAGTTTGAGAAATCCAAGATTTAGGTGGTTTCTTCACGGATTTGGATGATGATTTGGTTGACTTCTTAGATGGTGGTTGTGATGAATGAGACGAAGAATCCGATGATGATGAGATGTGAGGAGATTCCGAGTCCTTTGGTGGTTCAGAAGTTTCCTTCTGTGAGCGTGTAGGACTATCCAGAAGAAACTTCGTATAATCATCATCTTTATCTTTATCTTTCTCAGTTTCTGGTTTCTCAAAATCATAGTCGATAGTATCCTCCACAAGCTTTTGTTGTTGCAGAAGAGTGGTGGTACCAGATCCCTTATCGGGTCGATTAACCGCATCAGGATCTGGAGAGGAGTGGGCAGCACCACTTGATCCTCCGGGGCCACCCATTTGATCTTTAGCAAATTCTTCAGCTTTTTGAAGGTGTCTGACGATTTTAAACTTCGTCCTGTATGATTTATCCAGTTTATCTTCTTCTTCTTCTTCAGAGCTCTCATCATAAGGTACAATAGCTGGAGTCTTCCCTTTATCTTGGACAGCTGGAGGACTTGGAGGTTTTGCTACTGAGGCAGGTGTTTCGGTTGCAGTTGCAGAGTAATGAAACTCTTCATCTGTATCAGTATCTTCAGAGCTCTTGTCCCTAAGTTGTCTTTGTGGTTCAAGTGTGGGAATAGGTTCGGCTTCCTTTACGGGAACAATCCTTTTAGGAGGAGGTTTCCTTTTAGGAACCTTCCTTTGACTCACAGTACTTGTTGCGCTTCCTGCACTTCCTCTTCTGGTTCTCCTTACAGGTGTTCCAGAAGATTTTTCGTCGAGATGACCAACTTTGCCTTGTCTAACTGCTTCCAGATACCTTTTGTACGTTTCGAGCTTTCTGACATCTTCAGTTAGAAGGAAATCTGGCAACACAGCACCTTGTTTCTTTGTTGACGATTCCTTGATTCTGACAGATAGAATAGGTTCCGTCAACATATCGTGATTGTCGGGGTCATTGAGCCTCTTGGGAATATCAGGATGAAGTCCAAGTGCTCTCTGGATCAACAGTTTAGTATATCTGATGTAGGGAATCTTTGAGCCAAGTTTGTTGAGAAATGACATCATGTCATCCCAAATCAAAGCTTCGATAGCGATGTGTTTCCTGTTGACCAATGCCCAGAATATTTGCAATTCCATGAGCTTAGGGTGCTCATAGCCGCTGTCACGACCAGAAACAGACTTGGTGATGATCATGTAGAGAGTTCTCCAGGGTTGAGGAATACTTTTAAGCTCTACGTGAGAATGCTTGGTGATTACTCCTGTAGCCTCGTCATAACCGATATCTATTAAGAATTAGAGAGTGAGCTCTTCAGCAGGTGTGGCATATAGTTTGGTTGGATCGACATCAGGAATTAGGAGAACTGCCCTTAAGTCTGCAGGTGTAATGGTGACTTGTTTGTGATTCAGAGTCACCGTCACAGCAGTTTGTCCTTTGACCCTTTCCATAGTGTTCCAGAACTGTTGGATGTAGATCTCAGGGACAGTTGCAGAGTGAGTAAGCATGTTCTGATATGGATGAGTCCTCAGAATGTCAATAGCAATTAAACACGAAGATTCAGAGCAAGTGAGGGTGTCAAAGTCAACACGGAGATTATTCTTTCCTATCTTCATTGGATAGCCATGAGGATAGATATCAGCAATGGAGAGAACTTCAGGTGCATCCACATTCATTTGTTCAGCCATGTCGTGATCTGAAATAACATTAGCCAAAAGAACCAACATATCGAAAGACATAATGTTAGTCAATAGAAGGTCTTATTGTCTAGTTATTGAATGTACAGTGATAATGATTGTTACGAGTCCTAAGTCACTTGTATGTTCAATAGTTCAATGATGTCATGAAATGTTTCGTGAGTTAGTTAACTTTAAGTTTTAAAGTTTATGTTATCACTTATTGTTCACAGCATATTAGACGATTAAGTTTATTAGTGACATTATTGGATTCGTGACGTTATGATTAGTTTATTTACAAGTTTGTACACGTAACAGATCATCATGAAGGTCAATCCAGGGTTAAGCGTAGTTTAGGCAAAGTTATGCGTAGACAGGAATGATATATGCTTAGGCGTAAACTTACGCGTAGAATCCTAACTTACGCGTAAGAATTGTTACGCGTAGGAAAAAGAGACCTTATGCATAGAGCTTATGCGTAGGCATATATTAACCTTACGCGTAAGGCTACTCGTAACAGTTGACCTTATGCGTAGAGGTCACTGTTTACGCATATCCTTCACAGGATACGCGTAGTCCATTGTAGAACCTTACGCGTAGCTGTTATGCGTAGGATTATTCTTACGCGTAACATGACTACGCGTAGGGTAATCCTTATGCGTAGAGTTGCAAATGACCTTGATTCTGATTTTCACGAGTAACAAGCCTGAAATAGAACCATCATATCATCAATATTAACACATAGATTCATTTTAACAACAGATCATGGCAAGAATACATGTTACACAGTTATGCGTAGAACTACATACGCGTAGTCTAAACCCTAAATCTACGCGTATGAGATCTAGCCATGGAATATGCACCAAAATTTTTCTGGTAGTTTAAGAGTGTTAAGGAAGTCTATATACCGAGTTATAACACCCAATTTATGGTGAATCAAAAATACCCAAACTTATGAACTTTAAACCCTAATTACAAATTGTTGATTATTTAGAGTTTCTGGGTAGTTATAAAGCAAGGAAATCATCAATTCATCACCATAAGAGCATAACCCAACAATCTTTATGACCAAAACACTTCACATTCGAAAACACCCAATTCGACTTATAAACCCTAATTTTCAAAAATCATCAATTAGTGTTTCTGGGTGTAATTTGATGGTTAAAATGGTATCATTGATGTAATATGAACGTTTTGACACAAATCATTTAACCACAAACACACAATCTTGATCATGTGATCATACACTTATGCGTAGACCACAAAAACGAGATTATACAAAGTTTTAACCGTTGGATTTTTGAAAGATTCAAAACCATTGCTTAAAAACATGTTGTAAACGCAAAATCACTTACAAAATGATGATCTGAAACACGGATTTCTTGAGTGAATATTATGCGTAGGATGGTTTTAGGTATTTTGTAATAAATGAGAAGTGAAAGTTAGGTGGAGGATATTTTTATTCAAAATATTTTTAAGGTTTTGACAGTTTTGGTCCCTCCACCTTTTTCTTTTTCAAACAAAGCCTTTTAACTTCCATTTTGGTTACCCAAACGAAGATTTTAGGAAAGAAACTTGACGACACTCTTCTCGACTTGAGAAAATAATGAAAGGTTATTAATTTAAGTCCGAGGAGAGTCTTTGAACCAGAAAATGTACCATCATTAGTAAAAGAATCAACCGAGATAAGATAACATGCAAGTACACAGATGTTTTGAAACAGTTAATAGATTATTTTCTCCCCCTCAACACTTGATCGGAAAAATACTGAATTTTGAAAGATTAAAGTGTTGACGGAAGAAATGTACTTGCCATGTTGAAAGAAAGATAGATTAGGAGAATATTTTTGTTGTTTTATCGGATTTTATATTTTTGTATTTTGTTTTTGAAAATTTATTTACAAAAGATGTTTTGGTGTTTGACAGGTTTTTAAGACTG
Organism: Chrysanthemum seticuspe; assembly: GCA_019973895.1. Classification (NCBI taxonomy): domain Eukaryota; kingdom Viridiplantae; phylum Streptophyta; class Magnoliopsida; order Asterales; family Asteraceae; genus Chrysanthemum; species Chrysanthemum seticuspe. Next base: position 286,067,440 of record BPTQ01000006.1, on the reverse strand, counting down.
TTTTAAGAGGTCACCCAATTCCTCTTGAGTCAAACACCTCATACCAATTCGGTGGATCAACTCATTAAACCTAGCGGGAGGCAAGGCTTTGGTGAGCAGATCTGCCAATTGGTATTCAGTACCCACAAAGTATAATTCAACGGTACCCTGTTCCACGTGGTCCTTGATGAAATGATAGCGTAGATCGATGTGCTTTGATTTCGAGTGCTGAACTGAGTTGCACGAGATTGCAATGGCACTCCGATTGTCGCAGTACATCGGGATTCTGTCAAATACGTAACCATAGTCTTTGAGTTGTGTTCTCATCCAAATGACTTGAGCACAACACGCGGACATGGCTACATATTCTGCTTCGGTTGATGACGGCGATGTACAATCCTGCTTCTTTGATTGCCAAGACACCAGTTTATCACCGAGAAATTGTAGAGCTCCTGAAGTACTTTTTCTTGAGTCTAAGCATCCTGCGTGATCAGCGTCTGAAAAAGCGATTAGTTCAAAACCAGAATCCTTCGGATACCAGATCCCCAAGTTAATGGTTCCCTTGATGTATCGGAGGATTCTTTTAGCCTCAGAGAGGTGGGTTTCAGTTGGTCGCGACTGATAACGGGAGCATAGATAAACGGCAAAGACAATATCAGGTCTGCTAGCTGTTAGATACATGAGGGACCCAATAATACTTCGGTATTTGGTAGGGTCAACCAATTTCCCATGTAAATCAGCATCTAACTTCTTGGTATGAGCCATTGGTGTGGCATAAGTATCACAGGTTGTCATTCCAAATTTGTTTAACAATTCAAGGGCATATTTGGACTGACTCAAGAAAATACCACGGGGTGATTGATGAACTTGCAGTCCTAGAAAGAACGTAAGTTCACCCATCATGGACATTTCAAAATTTTTCTTCATTAGTTTTGCAAAAGCGATTGAAAACTTTTTATGTGTTGACCCAAAAATGATGTCATCCACGTAAATTTGAACAATTAAGATGTGTGCCCCATGATTTTGTATAAAAAGAGTTGGGTCAACCGAGCCTTTGGTGAAATTATTGGCAATGAGGAAAGATGATAGCTTATCGTACCATGCCCGAGGGGCTTGTTTGAGACCATAAAGAGCTTTGTTCAGTTTGTAAACATGGTTCGGGAACTCAGGATCAACGAATCCATCTGGTTGGCTGACATAGACCGTTTCTTTAAGTTGTCCATTGAGAAACGCCGTTTTGACATCCATCTGATAGACCGTCATATTCATATGAGCAGCGAACGCGAGAAATATCCGAACAGCCTCAAGACGAGCAACCGGATCAAAAGATTCTTCAAAGTCTATTCCCTCTTCCTGACGATAACCCTTAGCAACTAGCCGTGACTTGTTTCGGATAACATTCCCTTCAGCGTCCAATTTGTTTTTCCAAATCCATTTTAAACCAATGACGTAGACCCCAGTTGGTATTTCAACCAGTTCCCATACTTCAAGACGTTTGAATTGGTTGAGTTCTTCCTGCATGGATTCAATCCAGTTGTCTTTTGTCATTGCATCTTTAATGTTTTTAGGCTCAGATTGGCAGACATTGAGTGCATAAATGCAATGTTCACCATCTGAGTGAAGACGTTGTCTCGTAACGACTGGTTGATTCGGGTTGCCAATAATGTTAGCCAGAGGATGGTCTTTAGTCCATCTATGTGTAGAGGGTTGATGTTGGTATACATTGTGCAGATTCTGAGGATTCAAATGGTTTGTTGAAGATTCTGCGACATCTGGTGCAGCAGTCTCATTTGCAAACGGGTTGAAGAACGCATTTGGATCAAAATCTGCAGGTGGGGGTACTTCATTCAGAATATCATCAGCTGGTTCATCATTGTTGGAAGCGGTGTGTTCAGCTGTTGTGTTGGAGTCAACTGGTGTAGGTGCATCTTCAACAGTAGTTGTTGTAGCAGGTGTATCAGGTATATGAATATTATCAGGTTGTGCAGCGGAAACAGCGGATACACCAGGAGCACGTTCATCAATATCGTCACAGAACAGAGGAGCAAATAACCTTTCCATTTGTTGACGAGTTAGCTGAGGGCTTTCTTCAGCTGATGATGGGGGTTGAGGGAAGTTTAAACGGTTGTGACCGGGTTCTAAGCTGTTATACTCAGAAGCCATTTCCGTGAGTTCATCGAAATGAGGCCTTCCACATAGTAAACCCTGCTGATTTCGATGTTCCCATTGACATAATCTCCGTAGCCCATGATGGCTACGAAGTGATCGTTCCCGAATCTGACAGTGCCAATGAACTTTGCAATAAAGTTTGATAACAGTTTAAGGTTGCCTGTCATGTGTCGGGAACATCCGCTATCAACAATCCAGAGAATGATCTGTATCACCTGCATTACACACAGACGACACAGATGGAATAGAAGTAGTTGTGGAACCCGAAATGTTAGAGGGTTCCGAAGCAGGTATGTGAGACATACACACATTGATAATTTTAGGCATCCATTTAAATCCTAGTGTGTTATATATCCATTTCTGCCATCTATAACTACTCTTTGCTTTAGTCTTAGTGAAAGCACTAGGTGGTACTTCATTCTTAGGAGGTGAAGCGGTAGCTACTGTGATAGCAATGGTTACCTTAGAATCTAAAGAAGGCGGTCTACCAAGCACAGACTTAGAATGATTAGTGGGCCTAGAGGTATTCTGATTCTTAGGATTTTGTAATCGAGAGATTATAGCTTTAGCAACACATTTGTCATGACAATCAGAATTCATACGCTTTTGACAAATAACACAAGGTGCATCAGACTGAATATCAAAAGTACTTAACGGTTTAGCATTCGTTACATCACTATTTGTATTACATTTGCCAGACGCAACATCTATAGTGGAAGTAACATGAGTTTTATTCAGAGTCCTAGGGTGTTCTTCTACTTTAGCATTCCTTATTGATCTTTTCTTAGGTCGCAACTTCCTATTCTTCGATTGAGTGCTCCTAGGCTGTGAAGTGCGGACGTTTGGAAAAGATGCAACTATTCCTGTTTCAGTAGAGGGAAACACATTAGCAACTTGTGATTTGGCAGTGGGAATTCTAGGTTCACGATTACTAAGTGTGACTGGTGCTAATCTCTTGATCACAGTAGGCGGAAGTGGTTCATACTTTCCTAACATTTCCCGTAACTTAGAGATGGTGTGAATCAGATCTTGATTTTCAGAATGAATATTACCAGCAAAATTCATTACTTCTCTAGTGTGAGCAAGATAGTGATCAATTTCGTTAGATGCTTCAAGTCGAGTCTTTTTGAGTAAATCAAATATGACACCATATTCCTGTTTAACTTTTAAAAGTTCTTGTTCATATTTTGAGATTTGACTTTTCAAAGACACGTTTTGATCATCCAGTTGCTCAATTTTAGGATCAAAAGATTTTGCACTCAACTGAGCGATTTTCTTTTGAAAACTAAGTTGATGATTGTGAATATCTTTTTCACACCAATGAAGATGACGTTTTGCATTGTAAATTTCCGTGTGTAATCGTTTATTTTCAGCTTTTAAAGACTCGATCTGAAGCACATTATCGGTGTTCTCAATAGTTACAACAGTTTCAACAATATCAGCAGAGATGTAATCAGATGCAAATGGCAAAGCATGAAGTAACACAACATTATGGATATCAGCACAGATAACATCTTCCAAGAGTCGATCAACATCTTTTCTCAACAGTTTCTTTTTGCGTTTTGTGTTAGAAATAGATGTTTCTGTTTTCTCGAAAACGTTTTTCATTACCCCAAGTTCCTTATGAAAATCCTTTTCCCAGGCAATTGCACAACTTTTCAAGTTTTTAACATTAGGTAAAAGATTTTTCTGAAAAATGTCTCTTTGTTCTCGCGCCAGAGGCGATTGAAAATGTTCAACTTTGATTTCAGAGCGATATTCTATCTCATGTTGTAAAATTTTGAGGTCAGCCATGAAAATGTCAAAATATCGAAGGATTTTTCGATTTTCAGGTTTTGAGTTTACTTCACTAATGGAAGGTAAAGGACCATAAGTTTGTGCAAATTCTGTTTTGGGATTAACATTAGAAGACTCAGGTGTTTTGATGATAACCCTTGGTGTGTTAGAAGAATCCGTTGGTGTGACGAAAGTGACCGCGTTTTTATAATTAAAAGGTTTGTTGTAAACAACATTTTTTAATTTTGATCGACTCTCGTCTTCTACATCTAATTCCTCTTGACGATGATATTCAACAACACTCATGACAGTATTATCAATTTTGTATTCTGCACTGGAAACTTCAGGAGTTGGTTTGAATGTTTTTAGTGAAAGCTTTGGTTTGTAATCAGCTAGATTTTTTCCATATCCTTTTGGATTGGGTTTTAAGGTAAACTTTTCAATAGCTGTTACGGATTCACCATGTTTGTAAACAACAGTTTTAAACTCTTTAAGTTTGTTTTGCAAGCCGAGAATTTCGTCAAGAAGGTCATCTACCCGATTCGTTGAATGCTTTTTGTATGCGGAGAACTGTAGAGTATTAGTTTTCACATACACATCAACCCATAACACAAAGTGGCGTATAGATGGAATTCTAGAGAGAGAAAGTTAGAGGTTTAGGGAACTTAGTGAGAGAAAGTGAAAGATATTATTATGAGCTCCAACTCTCTACCTTGGAAGGTAGAGAGTATTTATAGTCTTACATAAAACGCCACACATCGGGCTGTGGATCAGGCATACAGTGGGTAAAGACCCGTCCGTCCTCCACGGTGTTACATAACTAAATACTACTTAACTTAGAATAACTACGACTACGAGCTTTCTAACGATTACATATACTTGAGGTGACCGACTCTTTAATACCTGGAATTTCTAATTCCTAACAATCTCCCCCTAAGGGAGGTCACCTCAATCATGTACCAAAATTACATTGAATACAAATAGATATTACATTAAAAATTGTTCTTGCATTCTTGATGTAGTCCTTTGTTCCTAAGCTCGTAGTCATTGATTCTTCACATTGCATGTTTGGTTACTTCAAGTGGAGGCCTTTTACTGATCCACATGATAGTAAATTTGAACCAGCTTTTGAGATCATCAGCAATCAAAAATCTCTGAGACATCCATTGTGGTGTTGGTATTATGTGATGTTGTGACTTTAGGACCGACATGCTCACATTCTGGATCATGATATCTTCTCATCAGAGTAGCGGAAGCTTTTGTTGAATCATGATATTGGCAGCAGCGTAGCAGAAGCATGGAGTGAAAATATCAGAGTCATTGATGCACTAATCATGATTGCTTTTGAGTTGAATGTGTTAAGTGAGCATGCGGCTATGGATTGACCGCTTCACTCTGATCAGCTGCAAACGTCGGGCGTACCTGCATACAACAGTTAGCAATAAATCGCACGAAAGTGTCTTTGATCACTTTCGTTGAATTGAGGTACACGGCCCACGGTTCCCCGTTGATCAGTACATGTACTGTCTGTGATCAGGTATAATTCCGAAGAATTTCCTTGACAGGGTTTCGCAGCTGCTCTAGCTGTTCTCAAACCGGAACATCTCAAAGAAGATAATACGGAGTGAGTGAACCAACGAATTTTAAGTTCACTGATTGATGAAAAGATATTTGAAAAACAATTGAGTATTGCTCAATAGAAATTTTTTTTGCAATACAACGAAGGTTTTATTGAAGATCAATTATCAATCATAAAAACACCTTTTGGTTTGAAAAATGAGTACACGGTCGATGTGCTAAAGAAGAAAGTTATTAAGCACAAAGACCGGTTTTTCAAAGGTATCCGTCAATCCATAACCTGAACCAGGATTGATTCAAAAGATTGAATCGCCCCATTGTTTCTGTTCAGTTGTCACATGGTTGATCTATATAATAGATCTCACATGCCACCTACCAGGAGCTTGTTTGATGTTGGCTCCAGAAGGCTTTCCATCTTCATTGTGAATATGTTAACACATCACTCAGATGTTCTGGCAATACCACAAGGATAATGCGTAGGACTCAAGATATAATCTCTCTTTCTACATTGTGTGAAACAGAGAGTCTTCATTGAAAGTGTCCTAATGAGATTTATTGATGATCTCGTGGCTCTAGACTCAATTTGTGCATAATTGGATCCTGTGCCGGAGACTAGGGAGAGGGTCTCCTTCTTCAATATCAACAAACTCTAAGAGAAAGTGGATAGATAATGTCGGTTCCCCGTGAGAATGAAACAAGTCCTTTTAAGAGGAACTTGAGTGGTTTGGAAAGTTGAAGTGCAGTGCGTCACTGGGTCCATGACGTCTTGTCTTCAATACCGATGTTACCATCAGTAGCATATGAAGTGAACCCGGTTTCTGCCCTAAGGTTGAATAAATGGAGGGCTATTTGTTTTCACCCTTTTCTCATTCAATTCTTTTTAATTCTTCAACCCCTTCAGTGCTTACCGAGACTTCATAGCTAGAACCTTGTTGGGTTTATTTCAGTACTAGCTCAGACTCAGTCTGCACTCTTCCCATATCTCACTTTTCTCCTTTTATCATCATACCTAAGGACTTCTACACTAACTAGTGGATTGTCCCTGGGTAGATCCCTCCGGTTCTGGCGGATCATGGGAACAAAAACCTAACCTTATCATCCTTATATCACCATACATAAAGTAAAGTTGGTAGGTCTTTTTGGTATTGTTCATCTGCCATATGGAACCAATTGAAAACCATTTGAAAATCAATTCAGATACTTATGATATATTATCAAAGCATTTTGTACCTGAAATTGTTTTTGATATTTTTAGAACTAGAACTCCCCCTCAACATGTGCATCAAGTATTATAAAATGTTTTGCACACGGAGGCAAGAGAAAGAATTAACTTCTTTGATTACCATTTTCTAAAAGATATCTACATCACTTCCCACATCAAATCAAGTAGATAGAGCATTTCCGG
>BPTQ01000006.1:286026424-286047219 GCA_019973895.1 Chrysanthemum seticuspe | reverse complement strand
TAAGAGACAGCTCCAGGTTCAATCATGAAGTGTTCATAAGCCAAGTAAATTTTGGATTCCAAATCCTCCTGATTGAGTACAGATCCTTCCATAAGAAGACGAATATGATCCCACATTTTTTGTGCAGTCTTTTGAGCATCAACACTACGAAGAATTGGGTTTGGTAATCCTAAGAGGATGTATTCCATTGCAAGTTCATCAGCTTCATAGTGTAGAAGTTCTGTAGGATTTAAATCTGCAACAGTAGCAATGTTGGTTTGTTCATCTCTTGGTGGAACAGCAGTTGGATCTCCGGGTACAATGACAGTAGGCATCTCAAATAGACCTTCCAAGATAACCTTCTTTAAGAACTTTCCATGTGGCTTCTTTAGATCACAAAACCTAAAGAACCTTATCACCCATTGATCGTAGTTTCATGGAGTGAGCATTGGAGGTCTATCAAGTGATCCAGCTTCATGAATTGATTGTTGGCTGCTTAAAGCTTCACACATCTTTGCAAACCAAGTGGGTTCCTTCATAGTGTTCCTTGATGGATGTTGATTGAAATCAGTTGTGTAGGTTTGAACTTGAAGGCTTGGTGGTGGTTGAACCATTTGTGGTTGTGGAATTGCACCAAGTTGTGGAGTATGTTGCTGATTAAATTGTTGTTGATAAATAGCTTGTTGTTGATTCCATTGTTGATGATTATAAGTGTGAGGGAAATAGTTAGAGTATGGTGGTTGAGACATGATGATAAACTTGTGTGGTAAAAATGGATCTTTGTAGTCGAATGAACCTTTGTTGATGAAGTGTCCTTAGGCGTAGAAAAGACAAGAACCAAGTAGCACTTATGCGTAAAAACACCAAAAGTTACGCGTAACAATGAGGAGTTACGCGTAGGTTTTAGCTTACGCGTAAGTAGGAAAAACACTAAATTTATGCGTAGACAAAACTTAGGCGTAGAAACGTAGGCGTAGGATTACCTTATGCGTAGACCTTAGTTTACGCGTAAAGTGAATCTTATGCGTAGGATTTCTACGCGTAAGCTTATGCTTATGCGTAATTTTAGGGTTTTTGCCCAAATGATCTTTTACACTTCACAGTTCAAAAGATATCCAAAGTCGACGTATTTTCAGACTTATCCAAGTAAGAAAACACGGAATAAACCAGAAAATTGAAGATCAAACCAAGGAAAATCTTACGCGTAATTTTAGGGTTTTGATACGCGTAGGATTACTCGTAATTTTGATTTTGCCCAAAGTTGTTTCTAAACCAGTTTTTGTGTGATGAAATAGCTTCAATAACACCAAAATAACACAAAAGTGTGAAACTTGATGATCCAAAGCACTCAAAACAGTTATGCGTAGAAATACACACACGTATAGAAACTAGTTCAAAAACAATGATCCACGCATAAAGTTTGAAACTTTTTGCCAAAAACAAGTAGTTTAACACCTTAAAACGTTGAAAGTACAAGAATCTTGGATTAAAAAGTGTAAAAAACAAGTTTTTAAGATAGCTAAAGAATGCGTTAACCTTACGCGTAAGACCCAAAACCAAAAACTTCAAAAACAAATGAGTACACCCAACTATTTAGCGATTGATACCACTGTTAGGTCACTAGTTTTACAAACACAAGTTATAGAGAAAGAGATAAAGGCGGATGAACAAGCTAAACACACACACACGCATAAACAATAATACGGTTAAGGGAAAGAGTGAGTGAAAGAGAATAACTTGAACAACCAACCCTCAAATGAGGGTTTACAAGAGTATTTATAGGAGGGAAGCTAGGGCAACACTCCTAGTTCCCATCCTTTCTTATGTGGGCTTGGGCCTAAGCTTATGGGCCTTCTACATAAGCTTGACCTTAAACAAACATAAAGGCCATAATAAAGCTACCTATTACATATGAAATATAAATACTTGAAATACTGTTTAGGAGTGATTCCAACAGTAGAGTTTTAGGGTAAAAGGCTTAAGTTTATGCGTAAACCAAAGCTTAGGCGTAGGAACCTTATGCGTAAGTTTCTCTTAGGCGTAAGACAGGCTTATGCGTAAGAGAAGGCTTATGCGTAAGAATTTTTACGCGTAATTTTTATGCTTATGCGTATAATTAGGGTTTTACCCACAAAAATCTCTTACACTTCACAGTGCACGAGATATCCAAAGTCGAAGTGTTTTTTAGGCTTATCCAAGCAAGAAGAACACTGAGTAACCACCAGAAATGAAGATCTCGTGAAAAACACTTTACGCGTAGGATTCAGCTTACGCGTAGAACTAGGGTTTTCATATGCGTAGGAAGTACGTATTTTGCCAAACACGTTTTTATGATTAAAACCGTTTAGTAAACCAGATTATAATGATGATACAACCTTAAAAACATCAAAACAACAAAGCTTGAGGATCAAAACCACGAATCTCTCTTACGCGTAAGTTCGTACACACGTATCCAAACACTCTTAAAAACCAAGAAAAACTTGTAAAGTTTGAACCTTTTTGCAAGAAACTGAAATTTAAGCACTCAATAAACCTTAACCCACAAGAATCTTGGATTAAAAAGTGTAAATTTTAAATCTTTAAAGGTACCAAAACTCGTATACGAAACCACGCATAACCACCACGTTACGCGTAAGAAACCAAACCTTATCCCAACAATAACAATCAAACCAAGAACATGAGAGATGGATGATCAAACCATGGCTCTTGATACCATTTGTAGGATCTTGGTTTATCACAAGTAAGGTGTAAAGAGATAAGGTTTAGAGAGAGAAAGTGGGAGAGGATGGGAACTTTAGAGAGACAAAGAAAAATGTATTATGAAAGCTCCAACCCTTTGCCTTGGAGGGCAAAGGGTATTTATAGGGTACAACCTTAGACGCCTCTAATAGGCTGTGGATCAGGCATACAGTGGGTAAAGACCCGTCCGTCCTCCACGGTGTTACAAAGTAAACTAAATACTATCATAGACTTACTATGACTACGAGCTTTCTAACGAGCATACATACTTGAGGTGACCGACACTTTAAGTACTGGATTTACTAAATCCTAACATTCCCCCGTCACATTCATACTCAAAAGGGTTGCAGGAAGCCCAAACGTTTCCGTAAATGGTTTTAATTTGTTCACACCAATGATTTTGAATTCCTTCGTTATTGTCATCTTCAGAAGGAATATCATCGAGGGGCTTAATGGTTTTTCCTCGAAGAATATGTTTCTCATATTTGAGTTCCAGATTTCTGAACAGAGCCGAATTAATTATTGCATCCCCGAATCTTATCAAATACCAATCTCTGAATGATAGATTTCCAAAGTCAACGTCGTGCCTCCCAGATTCATGTGGGCAAATCCAAAATTCATTCCTAACATTACCTCCTCCGTTGCAATATTCACGAAAAGGATTGCATGTTGGCCAAGCGTAAGTAATCTCATCCTCCATGACGAGTAAAGGGTTGCAGTAATGCTTGATCGGTGGTCCTTCCAATTCGTTAATCGAGAACTTGGCTAACCTTTCTTCGTCGTTAAGTGTAGTCCACATGTATCTGTCATCTTTTACCCTTTCTTTATCAACTCCACCATCGCAGGTTTTCCGAGGATCACACGAGGCCCATAAGCTGTAGCATTCCCCATCTTCAATTGCAATAGCCTTACACCAATGACTTCTCCTTTTAGGTTTGTCGTCCTTGGTGCCCGTGTCTTTGCTTGAATTCGGGTTACGCCGTAACTCTGAGGTGCGATTACGGCGTAACTCACTTTCGCCATTAGTATCAGACTCATCAGAGTACTTGTTGTTATCAGAGAATACAGCCTTACATATAGTAGATTTGCTCTTTTGTTCCTCGTTTCTTCTTTGTACCTCGTCGCCAAGCTTTCCAATTAAAGTTTCCAAGTTTTTAAGTGATATGTCATGGGAAGAGAGGCTCTTGTTTGTATTATCTTGGAAATTTTTAAGCCATTCCTCTTGCTCCTTTTGCCTCTTGGTAGTATCCACAAGGTGCTTGTTAATAATTTCCTTCAGGTTAGCTCTTCTCTCATTACGCTCATAATACGGTGGGGGTCCTCCACGAAACCCATTACGATTATCCCCATAGAAAGTCCTATTCTCTCCATATTTAGCTTCCTCGATCGTATCTTCCTTGTCAATTTTAGGACAATTTTTAGTCAAATGTCCCCCACCACAGTTTTCGCAGCCGACTTGGATGGCATGAACAGTTTCTTTGATTTTTAGCATATCTCTACCGAGATTCTTAAGTTTGTTGGTTATTGTTGCAATTCCATCTATACTTCGCCTTGGTTTCTTTTACTTCCTCCGTCATGCCATTTTTGAGAGTGATCCGCCATTTTTTGAATGGCTTTAATTGCAAGGGTAGGAGTCATGTTCGGGATAGGTCTTTGATAGTCCAACATTTGCCTTGTAGTTACGTTAATTCATTTGTAGAAAATATTGACCTTCTGCTGGTTGTTTAGATCATTGGTAGGACACTTGTAAAGGAGATCGTTGTATCTATCCCAGGCTTGGTACAACGTTTCGTCGTCTTCTTGTCTGAAATTATGGATCTCCAAAAGCTGGTTAGAAATATTCGATGGCGGACAATATCTCTGAATAAAGTGCTTCTTGAGTAGTGCCCAAGTATTAATCGCCCCGGCGGGCAATCTTTCAATCCATCTTCTGGCAGCTCCAGTAAGAGTCATAGGAAATACCCTTAGTATAACAGCATCATGAGACACGCCCGGAATGTTGAAAAGGCTTGCAATGAATAGGACATTTTCAATGTGCTCATATGCATCTTCGTCCTTGTTTCCTGAAAAAAGGGTTAGCACGAAGCTCCCTCATAAATTGGTCTTTGATTTCGAAACGGACATCCGCTCCAATTGTCGGTCTTACGAGACCCGGCCCTTGTTTAGCTCTTGTCAATGCCAAGTATTCCTCAAGAGTGAGGTCATCGATGTTAACAACTTCCATAGTACCTGAAAACTTGAAATAAGAGCGTGAGAAAAGTTTTTAAAACGAAATGAAAGACTTAATATTAATCCTAAAATAACTCCCCGGAAGCGGCGCCAAAAACTTGATGCAGGTTTTACTGACCAGGTCTTAATATTTATAGTGTCTCGTTATACCTATGGTCTACCCTAGTGCACTAACGGGCAGTATACCCGGTCGTATGTAGTGTAGTAATCGGTAAAGCCGAGGTCGTCACAAGAGCTATGTGTGATGGATTATTACTAAGTCTAAGTGTCACAAATTAATAATGGTTTCGAAACGGATTTAATTAATTAAACTACTAAAACAGAATAAAATAAAGCAGATAAATGGTAGAGGGAAATCAATAGAGGAGAGTGGTGCTAACCTAGTTAATCCTCCTAACTAGTTATGTCTACGTCTACTTACTTCCAATTACTTCAGGTGGGGTCAAAGTCGAGAGGACAACATTTGGTCAATTCGCCCCAACCTATCAGCAAACATGCCACCACAAGAAAAGTCAGGCACACCGTCATAAGTCATGTTGTTCCTGGTCCCCTAAGCCAAGTCATTAAGTACCGCTGCATGCTAGATTTATAATAGTGAATGCCCGACCGTTAAGAACTTAGACACGCACCCCCTAATTCTTAAGTTCATCCAAATGATAGGTGATCAGTTGGTCAAATCGCACAAGTAGAAAGGGTCGTCAGTTGGTCATATCTTACCCTTCCCGTCTCAGTCCGCTCACCTAAGGTCAGTTGGTCATATCTCCTAGGCAATTGGCCTCTATCGCCATTCAAAACTACCGAACCAAGGGTGGCTACCAATAAACTATGCATGCATACACTTAGAAATAATTGTACGGAAGTAAAGTAAACGCAAACAAAACAATTAAGGAATCATAACTAGGCTAGCACCAAAAGGTGCTTAGCCGCTCATATTAATCATGCAAACCAATTCAATATTCAAAGGTACGAAATACATGAATTGAAAGTAAAAGAAATATAAAACGCTAATGCTTATCGTAGGGGAGTGATTTATCCCTTGGAGACAGCTCTGTATTCTCCTCTAGTCCTGCCTTGAGCTTTTTCCCACGTTCTCAGAGTGTTGTGTGTGGAATGGAATGAATAGAAATGCTGGAATTCGTGGGGTATTTATAGGCCAGATCTGGGTTACGGCATAACCAATATAGGAGTTACGCCGTAACCTTCTATTTCTTCGAATAATGCACTAGATCTGCTGGTTACGGTGTAACCTAATGAGTGGTTACGCCGTAGTCTTCAATAAACTTGGTTACGTCGTAGTTGATGCAGTAGTTACGGCGTAAGTATCAGCGGCGTGGAACCTCATTTGACCTAATGTAGTTACGTCGTAACCTTTGGGAAGAGTTACGCCGTAACCTTATGATAAGTTGGTTTTCTGAGTCACACAATAGTTACTGCGTAATGTGAGAGATGAGTTACGCCGTACCTTCTTCAAAGTAGCATACTGTGATAAATCTTTAGATATTTCTCCAGTTTCGCGTCTCTTTAGCTCCAATGCTCGTAATTTACCTACAAGTGGAAAACAATGGAAAACAAGCATAAATCCATATAAATGATATAAATTACAAGCATTATCGGGGGAAATTGACACTTAATATTCAGGACTATTTGATGTTATCAATATTCATGTAGATGTAAACTAGCTAATGATAAGTAAACATACCTCTACGCTCTTGGTATGGTTTATGGAGACCATAAAACCGAAAATACTTCATGAGCTTTAAAAGTAATCAGTAATACTTAAAATAAGTAGGTTTCGATCACTTTTAGGTTCTTCTTTAAAAGTTGACTTCATTTTTCTTTGAATAGAAATGAAGACTTTGGAGAGATCCTAGCATAAAGATTTCTTGAAGAGAAAAAAGGTTAGAATAATCTATCAATATCCAACATGAAATAAACAATTTGTTTTAAAAGATTTCCTTCTTTGTAGTTTTCAAACATACACGGACCGTATCAAGTTTTTAAAGTACAGCATACTCTAAGAAACTTGGTAACGAAGCTCTGATGCCAATTGGGGAAAACTAGAAGGGGGTTGAATAGTTTTACCAATTAAAACTTCGTTTTAAAATATTTAGATCGACTTATGTCAATCTATTTAAATGTGTATGTTGGACATTGGTAGATAGATATGTAAATGTGTAATAGAAAGATAACGAGTAAGAAACACAAAACCACGACACGAGTGTTTATAGTAGTTCGGCTACAAGGACACCTTCCTTGCCCTACTCCACTCCCCGAGTCACCTACTCGAGAGTTCGTAAAAACTACACGACACCAACTCCTTACGGCGAAGAAGCCTTCACAACGTCGCCTACTCATTTTCCGGTACTAGGCTAGACACCGGGTTCTTCCACAAGGTAGAACCACACCTATCACAACGTCGCTTACCCTTTATCCGGTACTAGGCTAGATACAGAGTTCCATTACAATGCTACTACCCAACACTACACAACACCTATCCCAAAGGAGACCCACTCCTTATTTGTACATCGATGCACCTCATCGATTATACACGCTTGACATCTTTCACTAATGCCACTTGACTTGACTTCTAGGCATCCTTCACTAATGCCCTTGACACGGACGTTTGGCACCTTTCACTAATGCCTTCGTCTTGACTCCTTTAGCATTCTTCACTAATGCCTTTGACACGGACGTTAAGCACCTTTCACTAATGCTTTCGTCTTGACTCTTTTAGCATTCTTCACTAATGCCTTTGACACGGACGTTAAGCACCTTTCGCTAATGCTTTCGTCTTGAATCTTTCGGCATCTTTCACTAATGCCTTTGACACAACACTTCTTCTGGAGGAATAAAGAAGTATCAACAAGAGAACCTCAGTAGTCTTGATGATGGCGAAGCATGGCAACTCATGGACTTGTTGCTCGAATTCAAGAGGTGGTGATCTTGCCTTTAAGAGGAACCTAGAGAATCACACAAAAACAAAAGACAAACTACATAGAGAGATCCTTAGGATCTGAGGTTAGAAGGTTTACAGTACTATGATAAAGTATGAGCGGGAGTGGCAACCCAAAATGAAAAAATGGCTCACTATTTATAGAAGAAATTTAGCTACTGTTCCACGGATCCCACGGATCCCTCACTTGAGGGATCCGTCCAGTGTATTCCTGGGGATCTGTGGGACGCTCCTCTTTGCCCATGGGTTTTGGGTCATGGGTCATGGGTTATGGGTCATGGGTCCTAGACTTTGGACCATGGGTATCCAAGTAGATACAATGTATCTACAAGATGCAATGCATCTAGTCCATGGGTCATGGGTTAAAACCATGGGTCATGGATAATACCCATTTATGACTTATGCATGATGTCATTCAATGGGTTATGGGTTATGGGTTATGCTCCATGGGTATGTGTCATGGACTTTGGCTTATACCCAACTACATTCAATGTATTTGGTCAATGGGTTAAATACTTAAACTTCTACCCATTGTATTACTCATTATGATACATACTAATTATGTATATATTTGCCCAATATGTAAACACTAGTTGTTGTACATATGTATTACTAAATCATAAAATTATTTTTACTTGTTTAATGTTTTATGCGAAAATGTAAGTGTGTTAGTAAACTATTGGCTCAAACCATTTACGTATTTTATTTGTTTCGTTAAAATGATTTTACGTTTGTTATCGACAAAACATTAGAAGATCGTAAAATATAAATAAACGTTTTTACGGCTTATTTGTATTAACACATATTTTATTTACTTTCTTTGTTTTGCTTTTAATTTTGTTCTTAGCTTGTTTGCATGCTAGTATTTGATTATGAGTTACTACGTGATTGATTTATATACAATTATCCTCTCTTTTGCTTTTGACTTCGTCTCATTGGTGATTAAAGGTACTTTGCATAAATAAGTGTAGGGAAGATCATATGTGGTTATTATAAACCTAAATTGATTATGTGATAATATATAGTTTAGTTCTTTGCATGTTTGTTTGTCTTTGTGTGTCAATACTTGTGGATACGGTTTATGAGTTTCTGTAGGAAATAGACTTTAGAAAACATATTTTTTCAGTAAAATTTTCTAGAAAACAAAACGAAACAAATCTGTCAGGTTAGTCTGACGGAGTCATGGTTCACACCTGACGGCGTCAGCTACTGTAGCAAAGTTTTTTCAAATTTTTGTTAAATGTCGAAAATTAACTTTTGAAAACTTTCCAGAATTTCTTAAAATTTTCTGCTTGTTATTTGTATATAATTTAACAAGTATCCTATCCTTTAATTGTTTTATTTGATTTTATTTCTAAGTCTGGAATTACATCTTGTTGTGATTTTTTCTTTGTTAGGTTTGATGATTTCGTTTATTGTTTTGTCGTTCATTACATGATTGGATTGGATGAGGATGGTCTTTAGGCAATTCTTGGATGAAGATTTAACCTTGTATCTTTGTTCTTCGTCCATACCGAGCTAAGCAAGGGAGTACTAGTTTCTTTTACCTCTTTTAATTTTCCCTTTATCATATTTTGGTACTTTTTTAAAAAACATTGGTGACAATGTTTAATCTAAGTGTAGGGAGGGTAAAACCAGTCACACATATTCCATTTGTTTTGTTTTCAACTAATTGTGTAATAAACCGAAAGAAATACTTGTAAAGGTAATTTTAGCACCAAATTTAAATTTTTTATGACATATACGAGTGAAACTTTAGTCTTAATAAAGTGTTTCATGGATATGAGTTATATAGCTAGCACAAAAACTCTACCACTCAAATTCCACCTAAAAAATGTGAGGTTCTCCTTTAGATATTTAGGATTAATCATTCACCTTTAATGCTTATGAGTGTACTGGTAGTATATAGATTCTAGAACTTGGTTTAGTGATACATCCCGAGGTTGCTAGTGAAATTACATTCGTGTAACTAGGATTTACTAAATGAGAAGAGGCATTAGGATAACCCTTGTTTTAAACATGTTTATATAATTACGTTGGCTACATTGGTCAAGTAATTACCTCACACCCTTGCTATGTACTCATTTTTAGTACAAGATACCCCTAGTGAACCACTCTGAGCCTATCCTTTTCACGGTTCTCATGATATTTTGGTGGATTCCGAAATATTAATGAAGAGCATTGTTTACAATCTATCCCCAAATATTACACCCAAATGGTCTTAGCCTTCCTTGTATGCACTCATCTTTAGTACATTATTGTTACAACATTTATGTTAAACCCTTAGTTAATTGTCTAGTTGATTACATGGTTGCTAAGTCGAGTCATATCTTGTAAATACAGTTTTGGGACGATTGAGACTCATGGGTTTAGTACTATTGTTATGGAGTAATGGGGAAGAAAGTCATAAATTATTACCCATATATGTACGTTAATGTTTAAGTTCTCCATGTTTAATAATCTTCTTAATGCGGGTCATTAGTAGTTTTTATATATTTAAAAGTTCAAGGGTAGGGATGCAACTATAAATCCTTTGGGTCTTGATGTATTATCTTGCGGATGGTAGGGCAAAAGTGTATGAAAAAAAACAAAGAGAAAAATATACAGACTACCATCCCACCTTTTTTTTGTTTGAGTCAAAAAAGAGTCAAGAAAAACACAAAAATAGTTAGAGTTAGTGAGTCGAGTCTTGGCTTAGAAACGTCATTTTGTACATGTAACTAACTTAGATGATTAGCTTTCCACCAGTAAATTCCCCATATCCACAAAACGGTGTTTTCCTTACCTAACACTTAATGTTACAACCCTTTAAAAGTCCTCTTTGGTAGTTTATCCTAGGTGCGTACACCAAAGCAGTGGATGTTGATCTTTTATCAAGCCTATGGTAATCTATGTGTTACGACAGGTAGAGAGTGTTTAATTTTCTCATTTCCATACATGTTATATCACATATACACCTGATAGATGAAAGAATCTAAACACTTTATGTAAGGTGCTAGTATATATTTTTCGTGCTTGTTTTGACTATTGTAGAATGAGTTGTGTTGTAAATTATCTTGAAACTAATGCTAAAGTCCCCCTAACATGTAAATTAATTAGGATAAAAGCACATTTGCTAGAGGATAAGAAAATCCCAAGTATAGGAATATTTGATGAGGTGTAAAAACATGAGTTTTTTTAGGGGTCATTTAGCCTCTAAACTCGTACATATTTGATAATTTAATACCCTGGATCGTTTCTATTTTAGTTTTAGGTACTCGAGAAGCAAATGCTGGAAATTGAAGTGTTTTTGGCTCATTTGGACGAGAAAACAAAGAAAACAACAAAGTCGCGAAAACGTCCCTAAAAAGTAGGTGGGACGCCGTCACAGATGTAAAGTGACGCCGTCACTTGAAGAATCACGAAGATGATCCAGTTATAAAATTTACAAGTTATGCTTTAGAGGATGGTGGCGGTCTTGAGCTGACGGCGTCATGACCAGAAAAGTGAAAAGCGACGGCATCACAACCCATAAGGTGATGTTGTCACAACTAAGTCGGTGCAGTTCATGAAACCATAATAACGGCGATCTGACGGCGTCACACTTGTAAAGTTACGTAGTCACAGTTTTAATACTATTTATATTTTTTGTAGGATTTTCATTATGTGTAACACGTATATGTAATACTTTGGAGAGACATGTTGGTTTACGAATTTGTCAGCTATTGTAAGGGTTTTTACCCCCCAAACCCCTATGTTTTAATTGAGATAAGTTATTCATTCTTTAATCATTACAATATGTTTATGTGTTGTATGATTAATTATTTATCTTCTCTTCTCTTTAACATTCTAGGCTACATCTATTAGTGTTTGCTTAGTATTGAATGAAACCTAGTTGTCGATTTTTTATTGTCATCTCTTGTTTAATTAGTAGTTATCGTGTGAGGAGTTGAAACACTGGCTAGATCTTAGGATGCCTGCTTGAACGTCCGATTAAACGCTCCATTATAGTGCAATAGATGGTTTGTTCGTTGTATTTATTGTGTGATTTGCGGTCACTGACATTAAGGGTATTAACAAGTCCTATATATTCTTTAACTTTGGGAATTGCGGTCGCTGACATTAAGATTTTTAAGGAGTCCTATACATTCATAGAGTTAGGGTATTTGGCCCGTACCTAGGACTGATATTAAGGAATACAACGCGCTAATTAAAATAAGGACATGATAATTCGACTAATCAATAGGATATAACTCGGGAGTAGTAAGATTCTAAGTAAACACATTTAGTTTTCATACGAGTTCACCAATTTACTTTTCTGCATATTTAATTTAATTTAGTTTATATAGTTTAATTAGTAGTTTTTTAAAACCAAATTATTCAAACCCCGAAATTTTTACTTTGCTTTCTAAAATTTATAAAAATACAAAAGTAATTATCCTCAACCTTTAGACTTAATTCGACATGCACTTCAAGCCTTCACAACACGTTTCTCCTAAAGAACGATCAATCTCATGTGTCTTACCTATACTACACTATAACAGTTAGGTACTCTGCATAAGAAAATTGTAAAACTTTTTGTGTTTACAATTATCCACATCACCTATTACATTGTGAATGAAAATGGGATCTGATATAGGAACCCTCCCTATATTGTCATATCATAGGAATTTAGTCAAACCGTACAACCCGCGATGCACACCGTACAACCCGATGATGCGTCCAATCATTGCAAACCCTCCCTATAGGAAGGTGTGAACAACTCATCCCTAGATATTAGGTCTCATAATTGCCACATCTAATTTGTTGAGTACGTTTGCAATGACAACTAGACTTTGGATTGGTGCAGTGGTTATTATGATTTTTGGTGAATAATTCACATAAGGTAGGTTTCATGTTCGCATGGTTGTTTAAGTCTTGATATGGCTAGTTCATAGTTGTCAGGTATAGATGAAATGTGTTGTTAATATGAGAGTTGTTCATAAAGATCCTCTTATATGGTTGTCTGATATCAAATGGGTTGGATAGTTCCTTTGTTTTGGTGATAGTTGTATTTTCGTTTGTTTGAATATAGGAATAATAGGATAGTATTGATAAAGATTGTATGTAATAGTCTCTCTATATGTGGTCATGGGTATGTCTTTGGTAAGCCATAGTGAGAATGACTTATATTTTTCTTGCTAATTACTCCTTCTGTTTAAAATTTTTTTTTTTTTTAATTTTAACTTTAAGTATTTTTGTTTGTATTATATAATATTTGATGAAAATTATATTAATAAAAATATATTTAACATTCAATTTATTTATATATTTTGCATCAATTATTATATAACACAATAAAAAAAAATACAATTATCTTGAGACAGAAGGAGTTATATAAGAGCACAAGGTATGGTGCATACCAATAACCCGTTATTGGTATGCCAATTCAGCGCCACATCATACACCTCTCAATAACATACCAATAACTAAAACACCTTCCCTCATAACACACCACTAATATGTTATTGGATCCCACAAAATACCCCACCAAAAATATTCACTCACTCACAATACACAAAGAAAAAAAAGAAAAAACACAAAGCATCACAAATAACGTGAGCCATTCAAATGGCTCAAGGGACGTTTGGCATGTGAATGACGAAAGAGACGGTAAGACAATGGCGTGTGATTGGTATTATTTTTGGTTTTGACGGACCAATGGCACAAGCATACCTAGTGCTCTAAGGCAGGGATCATCAAAACATCTAAATGAACATGTCTCATCTTTTACAAACAAGTACTCTCTCCGTATTAAAATTATTGTTAGAAGACAAAAATCACAAAGTTTAATAAAAGCGGGATTACTATAAATCTCAACCATTCAAATAGAATATTCTTTTACTAAATTCTTTTTTTCTTACTTAAAATGAATAGTGGACGATTATTTTTAGACATCCTAAAAAAGAAATATACACTATAATTTTGAAACGGATGGAGTATTTTATTATTTCAATCAATGTTTTAAAAACCGGGTTTTTAATCGACCCGGTCGAGTCACCGGGCACCGGTTCGACCGCCGGGTCAACCTGGTTTTCCAATTTTTATTATTTTAATTTTTCCGACCGGGTCAACCGGTTTGATCACCGGGTCAACCGGTTCGACCGCCGGGTCTAACCAGGTCAACCCGGTTTTCATAAAAAAAATTTGAAAAAAACCAAACCCGGCCGGGTTTCATGACCCGGGTTGACCCGGGTCACTCAAAACCTGGCGGGTCTAATCGGTTGACCCGGTTTTAGAAACCCGGGTTTTTTTGACCCGTTTTAGTGGCCGGGTACCGGTCCGACCGGTTGAACCGGCCGGGTCGACCCGGGTTTGAAAACATTGATTTCAATTATGAAAGATTTCATAATGTATGCACGATTGCTTCAAGGAGCCGGGTATAATTCGTTTGGATAAAAAGTGATGTGAACATCACAATATCACATCACTAATGTATATGGTACAACATCATATATGTATATATATGATATGCACATCAATTTTGTAGTGTACATATCACTTTTATATATGCACAGTCTAAGGCGGGGATAGGAGGAGGTTGGGTGACTGGGTGAGCACGCGCTTTCTCGCGAAAAAGATTATAGTATTTTTTTTTTCTTTTTCTAAAGGTATTTGTCTTAACTTTTTAACAAATTAATTTACATTGTAGTTTTTAAAAATTGTGAAACTTTGCCCTTTCAACCACCTCTACGCAAATTATATACTCGTTCTAGAAGTAGCTCTGGCGGAGGTACATAAACCATGTAAAGGAACAAAACAAAATATTATTGTCTTAGATCTTGTATAAATACTTTGAGATTATTTAAATTAGTTTATTAACAGCTGGCAAACGGTGAGCCGTGGAAAGCTAAGCCAGAAAGAAGCCACCACATCATTTTTTCCCCTTCTAGAAGCACCAGGTCATCAACTTAATTACGTATTTTCATTGCCACATATTTGAGATAGAAACATTTTTCATAATAAACATGAAAATTGATGAAAACAATATTTACATGCAGATATAAATACGTTTCAAGATCTTTTGATTTATGCGATTAAAAACGTACGTAAATTACAACTAGCACAAGCTCGATCATCAGATTGTTGATGATCTTACAGATAATGATGCAAAATGTTTGAAAAATAGTTGCCACAATTACATGGTTCAATCGGTAGTCCTGTTTACTCCATTTTAACCTAACCGAGCTCCTAGTGTGTGTCGTTGATTCACTAGGAAAGCCTTGTCGAGCTTGGGACACGATTCAATTCATAACACCCCTAATCAAGATTACCAAACGTTTAACACATAGAGATATGCATAATTAAGTTATATTTCGTGTTTAGTAAGTAAAACTAGAAAATGTTCGGTAATCTCAAGTAAAAGAACATAAACAAATTCGAAAAATAATGAATTATGTCTCACTTTTAAATATAAAACTATCCGATTCATTTAAATTGAATCTCAAAATTAATAAGTCGAAAAATAAATATCGTCCATGTTACAAAAAGTAGAAAACATGACATGTAAATTTGATAATCGTTCTAGTCTTCTAGAAGTTTGAGATAGTTTAAATCCACTTGAACCGTACATTAAGCTCCAACAACACACAACCCCACCCCTTATATATATAGTTCACACGAATCCACTTCAAAACACATATCATTCATTTCAACTACAAAACTCATAAACATGGACTCACCAAGCTTCAATCAAAATTCTTCTAATAGCTTAGCCGATATCGCTGATCGAGTTGTACAAGAATTTCACGTCGAAAACAGGCTCAACAACGACAACGATATCTTCTCATTCACCGAAAACGAAGAACATGAGTTTGAGTTTCCACTTTTTTGTGTAGACTCGAATTCATTAGAAACATCGAACTCAAACATGATGTATGACGAGGAGATCTCACCAAAATATCCGTTATTCGATCAAAGTTTGTTACAAGACATGCATGTAAACTCTAGCAACAACGTTATTAAATCACAAAGTGAAGCTCCAGCAGGTTCAACTTCAGGACGGCTTTCGTTGATGAAGCTATTAATAGAAGATTGCAACAACTCAGCTTCAACGTCATCATCAGATGCGGAAGATCTAGACCTACTTTCACCAGAAACTTATTGTGTATGGGAACCGAAGAAACTGGAAACAACTCCACGCGGCAAACATAAGAAGAGCAATTCGATTTCCTTAGGAGTAGGAAACACGTCGAAAAAGTGGAATGTTCGTGATGTATTATTTAAGAGAAGTTACAGTGATGACAACTATTCAGTGAATACTTCCCCCGTTGTTCTTTTTCTACCTCCGGTTTCACCGAAGGTGAAAAAGAACAACGAGAAAGTATCTACAACGAAGAGTGAGAAGAATTCTAAAGTTGGAAGTAATAATAAGCCAGAGAATAAGCTTCGGCCGGCTTATATAGGGAAGATTGGAAATATTCGTCTTCCGGCTTATTTGCCATACAGACAAGATCAAATTGGTGTGTATGGTAATGGATCGAATAAGAATACGTATTGGTACTGAATGTATGATCATGTAAATTTTGCGATGTTAATCCGTGAATGAAGTCGAAGCAAAAGGTAAACAAGAAGTCAAGAAGAGAGGCTGGTTCATGGAGAGGATATTGAAGATTGATTTTGAAACTTGTATATGAAGTTTAAGTATCATCATATCAAAACTGTCACTCGTATCCAATGATATTTTACAACTCAAAATACAAGTTGTATGTATGAAGAACCATGTTAAAATGACACTCTTTAACGTTTGCGTTGTTTTTGTTTGTTTAGCTTTGTCATACGTACATATACTAAACCATTTTGTAACCAGCGTAAGAATCATTCCATTGAAGATAATGTACCTTTTTGGAGTAGATGTATGGTCATAAATGATATTGTGATTTGTGAATCTAATGCTTTAAACCTTTTTTTTTTCTTTTTAAAAAGGCAATATATATAGAAAGAAAGCGCAAAGCAACATGTTCATTTAATTATGGGATTTAGATTAAGATTAAAATTTGATTTTGGTTATGGTTTTGGATTAAAATTTCAGTTAAATTTGAAGAAAATGTAGGAGAGAAAAAATGAGAAATTTGATTAAAGTTATTTGTTTTTTATTAAGTTAAAAAATAAAATTAGAAATGTATACATATTTTAAAATTTAAAAAGAAGTATTAAAGAGAACATATATTACCTATAAATAAAAACAAAAGTAATATGTGGTTGAGAATTGTGGTTTACTGATTTTGAGGTGAAAAGTGCTGGTTAATTCTCAAAAGTCATCTAGCCTAGTGGGGTTTATGAAAGTAGAGTTTAAGGTGTTGTAACAGTGCTTAAAATCGGGTGGGGTTATTTTGACGGTAACTATAATTTTAGATTAACTCTCTTTAGAGGTTTTAGGGGTACTTTGTCCTTCCTTTTTTTCTATTTTGTCGTTTAGCTGTCTTTACTATTTTTTTTTTGTATAAATAGAAATAAGTGTGTGTGTATAATAATGTATTGTACATGTATAATGTTTTGTATACTTTTGTTTAATAATGTTTTGTATATGTATAATTATTTTGTTTGTATAATAGCACGTTAAATATTACCACACTAAATAACTGCAACAACAACTGTTATTATTAAATTAAACGTTAACGTTAACATATTATTTAAATACAACAATATCTACGACATATGAAGATTATTCATCTCGTTTAAAAGATCATGGAGCCTTGCACCCGACTGACAAGCGTGATCCTCGGGATTCCTTGCCAATTCTAACTCCATCTCCAGCGTCTTTATTATTGTCTTCAACAGCTTGATCTCATTATCTTTAGCAACGCAGTTTGAGCACTGCGTTGAAGATGAGGCTCGACTAAAGTACCTTCTTTCAAATTCATCTTTCCAACTGAAGTATCGACACCCATAGTCATCTGTACCTGGCTGTTACATGTTAAGAAAATAATAAGAAATGTATTTTTAACAAACAAATTATTTACATAAAACCCCTAAGCAAACGTATGATTATTTACCACTGAAAGAGGACATGCATAATACGGTCGGCCCCAACTACCTTCTTTCGTGGATTTCCATTCTATAATAAATCCTCTATTACATCGACACCAGAAAGGATTTCCTTGGCCCACCTGACAAAAGAATTTGCATAAATCAGTAATCAATCATTTACAACATAAACACTTATCATTTACAATGTTATTATTAATTTAAATATAAACAGTAATCAATCATTTACAACATAAATCAGTAATCAATCACTATGATTACAACATAAATCATTAATCAATTATTTACAACATAAATCAGTAATCAATCACTATGTTTATAATTATTTACAACATGAATCATTCACAATGTTTATAATTATTTACAACATGAATCATTAATCATTTACAATGTTTTGTATGTATATATTATTTACTAATTTGGTAGTCGATGCCTATATAATGATTCCCACTGGGATGCAGCTTCGGATCTGTTTCTCCTCCATTGTGGGTGGAGATGTGGAAGTGGAGAATGTTCGTCTAGCGTCAGAACAATGCAATGACCTACTTCGTCCCGCACACGGGATATCACAAGGGGCCCGTTCTTTGTGAGAAGTCTGTACCACTGAGAAGCGGAAAACACATATTTCAACCCCGCCAAGATATAAATGCAACGGGTCGTCTAATCAATTCTGCAATAACCAACCCCGTGTCTGGCATTTCCATGTAGCGATCATTAGGTGGATTTCCATGTCCGAACCAGTCTATTGTACGGCGAAGATCGTTAAAACCAATTTGCCCCCACAAACCCATGTAAACCTGCCAATGTAGGTCCATCTGTTGCAATAACATATGCCTAACTTGGCGCCACAAATGTTGTTGTTCCCAAACACCATGGGCAACGCACCGAAACCCACAATTTCCGTCACCCACCACATTATATATATTGATTATGTATGGATGCCAAAGGACTGGAAGCATACCCATAAGCATTTCGCTTTCTGCATCTCCATCGTACAACTTGTGTCTTATTTTTGGTTGATCACTAGGACCCGTGAAAGAACTATGTCGAGCAGGTTCTTTGTTGAAGTTCGGGACTTGTGTAGATCTTGTAGCGGTGCTTCTTCGGTGATCTACGGTTGGAACTTCATTCAAGTCCGGGTCTTCATTCAAGTCCGGGACTTGTGTAGCCTTGCCCATTTTGTCCTTTGCGCTCGGACGTCCACGGGTATTTTTCTGAATAACAGGTTCCCGTGTGTCATCAGATGCAGGTTGGTATATCGATCTCAACTTCGTTATCATATTTTTCTTGACAAACGACGATGCTTTGGTAAAAACATTCTTGAATTGCCGGATGTCATCTCTAAACGAAGTATCATCATGATGATCATCATGATGATGATGATCATCATCATCATCATCACTGGAAGAGCCATCTTCAGGCGGTGGCCTATTGATATTAGGCCACGGAACATATAGGGTTCTCCAAAAAATATTAAGTTCTTCCAGTGGAATGGGGCGTCCTGAAATCATTAAAAGTAGTATATTACAATACCGCCCGTAAATAAATCACTGATATTAATGGGGAAAACAACTTGATAGTTATAAATTTACTTATCATTATATACATAGTATTGCATCTCGTGAAAGCATGGCAGTCCGTAAATTGTACGCAACTTATGGCTACAATCTTCTACGGTGATAGACATGTGGAATTCTTTGCGCATGAGTTTGAAAGCATAGTGAGAAACTTTATACCACAATTCTTGAAATAGTAGTATATTACAATTATTTATTTTCTCGCTGATGCTTCTATTAAAACTCTCTTTTATCGCATTTTCTTGCGCAAATACAATCTTATCTATTGCACTCAACAACACGTGGGTAGTATCTTTCGTCTATCACCTCTTTCACGCGTTGCAATACCCACTGAAAATTATGCCCTTTTTCACCGTGTAGAAAGCTGTACACCATTGAAAATGTTTTATTCGTTGGAGTTACTCCAACAATTTCCAACAACGGCAATTTAAACATGGTGGTATTGTACGTGGAGTTCATCAGCATGATTTCAGGGAACGTACGCCATAGAGCATACGAAGTGGGGTGAACAAAAAATAGCTCCTCAAGCTCATTATGCTCATTCACCCTCGGGTAATATGCATACCCTGAATCCGTCAGATGCGAGTAAAGGACTTGAATTTGAGTTCTATCACCTACTCTGGCTCTCCTAAACTTATCAAGTGCGTTATATATAGTTCTAACTCTAGACACGTTATCCGGATTACGTCCCTTTATTGTCGAAAGTATATTACGTGGTCGTACGCTATACTCTGACAATTCTTTGACCAAACTCAACTCATCATCTTTTAATAGCATTGCATATGGCACACCATGCAACGACTCTAGCAACTCATGATTATGGCTATCACACTTCACCCTCAAAATCCAATTATATCGTGTTGGTCTATATTTCGCAACTAATCTGAATGGACAATTGCTTTTTTTTTTTTTTTTTATATCTGGTTGTGCTATATTAACCTAAAACTCCCACTTCACACTATCGGTATTAGTACTCAACGATCTCAGCAACGTACCACACGGTATACGTTACGATAATTTTCTACTACTCAACTCAAACCAGTTTCTTAACAGTCTCATATCGCATGCTGGTGCATTATATGAAAGCTGTTATTTCCCTGCATTAGGCCTATTGCACAGATCTCAATCTTGATATATATTGCGTGAACTATTCAAATCCTCTCGGTCTCATCCACTATCTTGAGTTTAAGTTCAGGAAATGAGCGTAGACTGCCTAAGTCCCATACGTATAATGGGCTCCCACTTACTCGTATTACTCGAACTCCTCGATAAAAAACAAGTGGGGTGAAGCATACGAGATACCGCATGCAAGG
>BPTQ01000006.1:286010435-286026414 GCA_019973895.1 Chrysanthemum seticuspe | reverse complement strand
CAAATATTTACAAATAACTTTTTTTTTTTTTTTTTACAAATGTTACATTTTATCACATTTTACATTTATAAACACATTTTTTACATTTAAAAAAAAAAAAAAAGTAAACGCATATAAAACGCGTTTCTCTCTCTCTCTCACTCTTTATCACCCACACACACACACACACACACACACGCCTCTCACTCTCTCTCTCTCTCTCTCTCACTATGTTCTCTCTTTTTCTCTCTCTAATTTAGATCTATGGTACGTTTGGGTTTTTTGGTTCTTTCTCGCTGATTATATGATGTTTATCTCATGTTTATGTGACTATATGATGTTTATTTGATGTTTATGTTGGTAAAATTAAAAAACGCCTATTTTTTTTTAGGGTTTGGGTCTTTTGGTTCTGTGATGGTGATTATGTGATGTTTGTGTGATTTTTATGTGTTTTCTGGGTTTAATTTAATAGATCTGCCTGAAAATTAAAAAACGCCTAATTTGTTTTTAGGGTTTGGGTCTTTTGGTTATGTGATGGTGATTATGTGATGTTTGTGTGATTTTTATGTGTTTTCTGAGTTTAATTTAATAGATCTGCCTGAAAATTAAAAAACGCCTAATTTTTTTTTAGGGTTTGGGTCTTTTGGTTTTGTGATGGTGATTATGTGATGTTTGTGTGATTTTTATGTGTTTTCTGGGTTTAATTTAATAGATCTGCCTGAATATTAAAAAACGCCTAATTTTTTTAGGGTTTGGGTCTTTTGGTTCTGTGATGGTGATTATGTGATGTTTGTGTGATTTTTATGTGTTTTCTGGGATTTAACAGATCTGCCTGAAAATTAAAAAACGCCTAATTTTTTTTAGGGTTTGGGTTTTTTGGTTCTGTGATGGTGATTATGTGAAGTTTGTGTGATTTTTATGTGTTTTTTGGGTTTAATTTAACAGACCTGTGGTAAAAGCAGTTACAAACTGCTTATGTGAGTGGGTGATTATGTGATGTTTATATGATTTGGGGGTTTAATTTAACAAACCCTATGGTAAAAGCAGTTACAAACTGCTTATGTGAGTGGGTGATTATGTGATGTTATGTGAAACTGCCTGAGTTGTGTGGGTGCAAACGGGTAGGTTAACACCTTGATCTGCCACATTGAGTGGTATGAATACCTACTCTGGCCTACCCCAGTCCACAGGCTCTGTGTGGTTTCTTGGGAAACTGCTTATGTGCTTATGATAAAAATGTGCTTATTGAAACTGCCTGAGTTGTGTGGGTGTAAAAGGGTAGGTTAACACCTTGATCTGCCCCCATTGAGTGGTATGAATACCTGCTCTGGCCTACCCCAGTCCACAGGCTCTGTGTGGTTTCTTGGCAAACTGCTTATTGCACACAGGCTCAGATTAGACCCCGTTTCCAATAGTACTTTACGGGTTGGGTTATATTGACTGTGGCTATTATTTTAGATTAACCCTCTCTATTATTTAGAGGGTTTGGAGATGAAATTGCTTATGAATCTGAAAATAACAAACTGCTTATATGCTTGATAAGCAATTTGTTATTTTAAGCTGATTTGAAAATTATTTAAAATAATAATAATAATAATAAAAAAAAAAAAAAAAAAAAAAAAAAAAAAAAAACAAAAAACTGGGATAAGGCAATGATGATTTAAAAAAAACATGATTTTGGCTTGGCATTTCCGAATGGACGGCAAAAAAAAATTATTTTGCAACCTTTGATGTTGCAGCCTTATATGATAATATGTGAAACTTAATCTGAGCCTAATGTTATCTCTATTATTAATGTGTAAAATTGTCATTACCTCTGGTGATTGAGACATATCGGCAGCCTAAGATATTTGTTGTTTCTTTGTGGTTTGTTACTTGCGGCTTGTGTTTCACTTGGCTTGTGTTATAACCCAACCCTAGGTACTAGAGAGGGTTAATCTAAAAAACTTGGCACCGTCAATATAACCCAACCCTATCTATAACTTGTGGAATCTTCACTTGTTGTAACTTGGTGAATCTGCTTGTGGTAACTTGGGGGTACTTTGAAAAACCCTTTGTTTGTAGTGAGAGTAACTTTGTGAATCTGCTTGTGGTAACTTGGGGGTAGTTTTTGTGTTTTGTTTGTGGTGAGAGATACTTTGTGAATCTGATTGTGTTAACTTGGGGTACTTGTTTTGCTTTGTTTTTGGTGAGAGTTGGTTTGTGAATCTGCTTGTGGTAACTTTGGGGTAGTATTTTAGCTTTGTTTGTGGTGAGAGATACTTGGTGATGGTTGCTTTGTTTGTGGTAATTTTTGAATGTTTGTGAATCTGCTTGTGGTAACTTTAGGGTAGTATTTTAGCTTTGTTTGTGGTGAGAGATACTTGGTGATAGTTGCTTTCTTTGTGGTAATTTGTGAATGTGACACTGCCTTGTGGTGATGAGGCTGAATATAACACGGGAGGTTTCACTACCTACCACTTTGAGATTCTTCACTTGTGAGTTCCTGCAGTTTGGGAATCTTACTTTTGCTTTTGTTACTTGTGCAATCTGATCTGTGCACTTGTGTGCAATCTACACTTGGACAAAAAAAATTTCAAAAAAGGCGATAACGATTGGTTTTATAACCGAAAGGATGGCAAAGTGATATTTTTATCACTTTGCAACCTTCATATCCGAGCCTAACACTTTTCTATCAATTGTGCAGATGGTTTTCTAAATCGGCGATGATGATTACGTGTTAATCTGAGCCTTTGTGCAATCTGCTTGTGTGCTTATGCACTTGGACAAAAAATATAACTTTGACTGCTTGTGTGCTAATGCAATCTGCTTGTGTGCTTATGCACTTGGACAAAAAAAAACTTGGCGATGATGATTACTCTAATCTGAGCCTGTGTGCAATCTGCTTGTGTGCTAATGCACTTGGACAAAAAAAAACTTGGGGAGTGCTTGAGTGCAATACTGCTTGTGTGCTTATGCACTTGGACAAAAAACTTGGACATTGGCGATGATGATTACTCTAATCTGAGCCTGTGTGCAATCTGCTAGTGTGCTAATGCACTTGGACAAAAAAAAACTTGGGAGTGCTTGTGTGCAATACTGTTTGCGTGTTTATGCACTTGGACAAAAAAATACTTTAGGACAAAAAAAAAAGTTTGTGCAATCCTTGGGACACAAAAAAAATAGCAAACAGACAAAAAAAAAATAATAAAAAAATTAATAAGTGGACAAAATTTGCAAACAGTAGAAAAGTACCCCTCCCACTAGGGAGGGTTTGCAGTCCAAAGGGATAAACCCCGTTCTAATAGTACAACCCTTAAAATCGATGCATGTGTTCCAAACAATTTATTTCACTTCAATCCTTATTTTTTAAATCTAAACCCTCATACCAAAGTGACCTTTAACTAATACTCCAACAGTTTTTCAAACATCAATTTTTTATTTTTTTAAAACGGCAATTTTTAATTGTCTGACAATACGTCTATTTTACATGTCTTAAAAAGTACTTGAACCCATAATTATTTGGTTGAGGAGTTTCTCACACTAATTTCGTGTAAAAATTGTACTTCAAGAAAATAGTACAAATGACATTGTATTTAACTAATACTGCAACAGAAATTGTACTTTATGATGTTTACTTCGCTTCGCTTAACGTTTGAGGAGTATTTCAATCTATATGGAGTGGGGTGTTTCTTTAGGTGGTGTTTTAGAGTTGTCTTAGTGATGTATTGGATAGTGTGGTTATTTTAGGTATTGGGTGCTTAGGTTTATTGCTTTGGTTTGCTTTTTGTTAAAACTTTGTATCTTCTTGCCGGAGCTACGTGGATAATGGGCTGGTGTCAAAAGGCACCCGGGATCAAGGTGTTCTCGTCAATCTACACCTTTTTTGTGGAAAACTTTGTATCTTCTTAGTATCAATTAGTTTTTTTTTTATTGAAATATATAATAAATAGTAAAAATGACACTGCATAACAGTCATTGTGTATTTGGCAACGATAGATGCTTATACATGATAATCTTTTAGGCAGAGTTTGGTTTACATGAGTTACTTCCTTTTATCACTACTCATGAAATCAAAATAGCATGTTGAATAACAAGTTGTGGTGTTTTTCTGGTTCTATAAAAGAACCATGATGACAAGATTTATAATATGACCACAATGTTTACTTATACGGGATAAGATCATAAGGTGTCCTATAACATAATACAAAAACAAATATCTTTCAATAAATGACTGACATGTTAATTTAGGCACACAGTTTGTCACGATTTTAAGCAATGTAATCGTTTCTGTCTAACAGAATGACGTTCATTGTAAGTAATTCATGCATATTTCTTAATGCGATTATACGAGTGCTGTTTACGAATTATATCTAAAGCAACACAAAGTAGAACCATGAAATTTGTTGCAATCTCAAAAAGGGGTAGAGACATTTGGACATGGTTTGTTATACCAAGTGCTATAAAAAGGTTGTTCTTTACAGGATATGAATAATTTATACCACATTCCACGTAAATTCGATTTTATGGAAGAATATTTTACGATAAATTGATGACCATATAAATTTAAATCCAGGTTTATTTGGCCACACCGCTGACGAGCTATATAATAGGGCAAATGATTGAAAAAAGTATCATACTTGACACTATTTCTTTTTGTAGGTAGTGAACAAAATTTTTTGCTTTTGTGGGTAATTTATTTTAAATTTATCCTTTTTAGGGTATTTTGCGAAATTTTTGGACATTTTTGCCCCTCTTAGCTAATAGAAATTTTTTTTCCCCGAAGGGCAAAAATGTCACATATTACCCTAAAAAGGATGAATTTGAAAGAAGAGTACCCACAAAAGCAAAAAAATTTGTTCGCTACCCACAAATAAAAATGATGACAAGTATAATACTTTTTTCAATCATTTGCCCTATATAATATGCCAACCAAGTGAAACAAAGGAACAAACTGCTTCTAATGGCCCATAGGCTTTGGTGAAGTATTACTAAATACTAATCATACTAAACAAATAAAATATGTGGTAAACTAAGGTTGAATAAATTTGCTTTTTAAAATTTAGTTTTGTCTGAAACTTGTAATGAGCAACTAATAACAATAGGGATTGTTTAATCAGTGCTCTAATACATTTATTAAACACGAACATTCTTTTTATATTACAAATTATATTTAATACACATTAATTAAACTTACAAATTACCATAAATAAATCTAATTTGTAATTTAACCTTATACAAACCCATAATAATATATATGAATAAATGCAAAACAATAAGTAAATGAAAGATTAAACTAATACGAAGATTCATAGCAGTTCGGTCATGTAACTTTTTTTCGCCCCTACTCCACTCTCCGAGTTTCCTACTCTAAAGTCACTTCACTAATTAAACAAGCTCCCTTCTTGACGGAGAAGACCATACAATGTCACTTAAAATTTAACCGATAGTAAGCTAAATATCGAGTCTTAATTAGGTAAAACTGTAAAACCGATCTTTCTCTTGAGGTGTTCTGAAGCCTAAAACATTAACCTAACTCACTCTAGTTTGGTGTATAATGGTGATTGGTGAATATAACTTTAAAGTATAGTAGTGGAATATGAGAATATAACAAGGTTGCATATACTATATACAAAACACCCAAGACATTAACTTGTTTTGTGTTCTTCCCTTTGGTAAAGTTGATCACTTTGCATGCATTAAAACAAGATAATGATTAAAGATTATTATCAATGAAAGCTGTTAGAAATGATTTAAATGTGTTTGCAAGTGGTAGTCAAATGATGGTAAAATGACTTGTTTAAATAGGCAAAAACGGATTGTTCACATGCAGGTTTACACGAAGCCACAGATCCTTGCATGATCCGTGAGTCTACAAGTCCATGTGTCTCCAGATTTCAAAATGCATAGCTGTTTAGAAATGTTTTCAGCTTTTGTTTGCATTGTTTCCGTTTTAGATTGCTTAGGGAGTAAAAGACTAGAAATAGTTAATGAGTGGTTTTATGAAAAAAAAATAATAATAATAATAATAATAATAATAATAAAATGATGTTTTCCGATTTCGTTTGTGATTATCACAAGAGTGATAAATCCTTATTTCAATTAATGAAATAAGGATGAGGTTTAAACGACTTCTCTAAATGGAAGATTCTAGCTAGTTGTAAAATGCAATATTATATAAAACATTTTATTCGAACTGGAGTTAAATAAAATTAGTATGAATGTTTATAAAATGATGCAAGAGTTTATAAAAACAATGCAATTGTTTTGATGCATCTGATAAAAAAATCTTTGATCATTAAACTAGTTTAGAAATTTATATTCATACCTTAGTGATTTCACTACAACGATCGCCGCTTTCGCAGGCGAAATTTCAGGGCTTTCCCCGGGGACATGTCCCCTGCGAAACCTTTCCCTAGGGACAAGTCCCCGACAAAAGTTCCCCGGAAATACCTTCTCGGGAATACTTTTCCCGGGGACTGTTTAACGCTTTTACCGGGGACATGTAGGTCCCGCAGCCAATTGTCGCCGGTCAAACATGTCCGACGTGGCATCTACTTTTGCCGGGGACATGTCCCCGGAGAAACTATTTTTGGACTTTAATTTAAATACCCTAATTACGTTATTAGTCCGACGTGGCACACGTTTTGCCGGAGACATGTCCCCGGTGAAGTATATAACCACTGTTGAGTTAAACTCTTTCGCCCCGGGGAAAATTGTAAACTAAAATATGCTCTTGTACTTTCTCCGAGGACATGTCCCTGGCAAAACTAGCTGACCCATTATGCAGAATATTGCTGCAAAATGGGTAATTTCCAGATTTTTTCCAGCAATTCTCCGGAAAAAATCTACAACCTGTTTTAATATGCCACAACATGTTTTACCAATGTTTAATGTGCCAATCATAACACAAATTCGCTAAACATAATATCATATATACCCATCAATCGTTAACATAGTTATCCTTTTCCAAAATCGCCAAAACGGTTCCTAAACCGTTAACGCATGATCATCTACAAAACTATCCAAAACTACCTATCCGCAAATGGTCCAAAACTATACGTATAATCCATTTACGGGAATCCTAGCACATAATGCACATAAACGACATAATAATCCATGTTATTCTCTACAAACATATCCAAAACGTGTTAAAGTAACATAAATCGGCATCTCAAACCCCACTACCCCCATTACCGTCCCCGGTATCTCTAGACTCACCGGATGGAGTAGCACCAGATCCCGACCCACCCTCTCGAGATCCCGACCCACCTGGTGGAGTAGCACTTGATCTCGGGGCGGACTGTATTTGCTCCTGCCAACCCGGCAATGACCTTACAAACTCCATGACCTGGTCCATCTGACTCCTCTGTGTAGCGAGCTCCTCGGTCTGTTTCTGCAATGTTTCGTGCATTGAGGACACATCCGCTGCATCACGAGGTCGGGAGGCGCTAAAGGTCTTCTTCACTCCACCGCCTTGTAAGACCTGACCTACACTAGGAATATAACCGCGCTGCTTACCACCAATCACGGTACGCAGAATCTCGCGGTCAGTCATGCGGGTCCCATCGGAGGTGCTCTCTTCCCGCATCCGCAACATCTCGTTCTGTTTAGTTACAAAAAAACAAGAAAAGTAATATATAAGTCGTGATGCATCATATATCATCAAAATGGGTTACTTTGAAAATAAATTATACTTACATATCTAGCCTTAGATAACGAGGACTCAAAGACATCGCCTCTCGTATGGTTCCGACGGTAAAGCTCTATCAAGTCTTCTCCAACCGCCGCCTCAGCCTCGCTGGTCAACTGTTTAGAAATAAAATCAATAACGACACACCCAACACCATGTATATATATAAATAAAATGATTAAATAGTTTCTTACAAAGTTATGGCGAATAACAGCATACGACTGAGATCCGTGAAGGCTAGAACTCGTGTTCGCCATTCGGTTTTGTGAGTTCACCTCTGAGATGTGCTGCTTCTTGGGGTTTGTCCAAAGCTTAACCCGCGTATTTTAAATTATAAAAACTATTATATAAATGAATTATTATTATTATTATTATAAAGTGTCGATCCAGAAATTTACCAACGCATCCCAATCCTCTTGCATCTTGTTCTCTGGACGCTTTCTTTTGATCTCCTCAATTTTCTCCAGCCCACCTGCTGCCGTAAAGTTATCTTTTATGCACCTATATTTGTTGTCTTCGTATCGTTTTTGGAGATAATACTCGATACTGTCAATAATCTTGTCTCCATTCGGGCCAGCAAGGTGTGTGTCGAGATCAAAGTAGTGCTGCAATAAAATATAAATAAAAAAATATACAAATTTAAATAAACAAACAAGTTTGAATAAATATACAAATTTAAATAAATAAACACAATAATTAAAAAAATAAAGGTTTAAAAAACTTACGTGTAGATGCTCATGGATGTGGGCCCTGCCGTTTCGGGAATCTTAGCCCATGAATCGCAAAACATGAGAATCGAGTCCCGTAACACCTCCCCAACATAGTTGGAGAACCAAGAAGAGAGAGAGCCCACGTGTGTCCAAAACCCCTCCTGGTTGACCCGAAAATTGATCGACACAGGACGACCATCCAGTGTCCTCTTCGCCTTGAGTGCCATGTTCTTAGTGGGACCACGCACCACCTTCCCTCCTTTCCCAGTTTTGGCGTTTGGGTTGACAGCTTTGGATTTAGAGCCTACAAGTAATCAAATTCAAGTGATTATGACATAAAATAACATTTTATCAATTTAAAATAACATGTAATCAAATACAGTTTATTGAAAAATAATTCAGAAATGCTTACGCTGGCAATTGGTGCCTATCCTCCTCGAGGGACCACGAGGTGGCGAATTACCTCCATCGCCACCGTGAGACCTAGCTACAACATTTGCCATCTGTTAAACGAACATAGAAATTAGTGAAGAAACATATATATAATTAAATATATAAATAAATAAACAAACAAACAAATAAACAAACACATTTAACAGTATATATCAACAAGATAATTATAATAAATAAATAAAT
The DNA here is from genome assembly GCA_019973895.1 of Chrysanthemum seticuspe. Classification (NCBI taxonomy): domain Eukaryota; kingdom Viridiplantae; phylum Streptophyta; class Magnoliopsida; order Asterales; family Asteraceae; genus Chrysanthemum; species Chrysanthemum seticuspe. The sequence continues at coordinate 286,017,417 of BPTQ01000006.1, read as the reverse complement.
AAATAAATAAATAAACAAACAAATAAACACATTTAACCACTCGATAACAATTTCATTCAAATAATTAAGTGTTGTTCTACAAATTACAATTCGAGATTAATCTTCCACATCATCAACATAAAATTTAACATTATTAGTACTGTCATCTTCATCATCTTCATTCTCGTGGTCATCATCATCATCAGATGCTAAATCATGAGGAACGTGATCATCATAATCAATATCATCTTCGTCTTCCACAATAGTGATAATTGGTGGTGGTGCCTCAACTTCTGCTGGTTGAACATCTATATTTATAATGTTATAATCCAACTGATCCAACTCAGCAGAGAGTGTGATATGTGATGAGTTGTTGTCATGTACAACATCCTGGTTGTCTTCTACCACAATGATATCCGGGTTCCAAATCTTTCGATGATAAGAATCTTGGACGGCCTTCCAATTACCACGTTTACCCGGGAAATCAAGGTAAAAGACTTGTGTTGCTTGCGTTGCAAGAATGAATGGTTCATTTTGAAACGATACACGATCGGTCATAATTTGTGTAATGTTGTTTCTATAGGTACAACGTTTTAGGCGATTACTGTTATTAGTGTCGAACCATTTGACTTTGAACAACACAACATTGAATGAAATATATGAAAACTCGAGAATTTCTTCAGGCTGGCCATAATGCATTCCTCCATCAGGGTTAGGAGTTGAAATTCCGCTGTTTTGAGTTGAACGACCTAAATCACGGCGGTGTATAGTAAACTTCACATCGTTGACTACGCAAGAGTTGACTGAGACTGCAGTACATGATGGTCCACAAGCCAAAGCGAATAACTCGGCGGTACAACTTAGGTCCTTCTGTACTTTTAATTCACGAATCTATGAAAAAGTTAAGAATAGATAGATATGAGTAATAGTCGTTATTTATACAGGGTAATACATACAATAAGTCTACCTTCATCTCAAACCAGCGAGGAAACCCTTCTTCCAAGTCTCTGCCAGGAAATGCCCTGTAAATGTTCATGATATTAGAATAAGTCGTCGAATAACAACTTACGTGAAACAAATTTTGAAATAAAACGCGTACCTCTTGTACGCGTTCATGTACGGGTCGATTTCATGACTGTTTTGTAGTACGTACCATACTACTTGCTTCATTTTGTCTGCTTTAAACCGAACTAATGATTGTTTACCATTCTTTTTGCAGACTGATCGAAACACCTCAAATCTACTTGTTGGCCTTGGACCGTCCTCATTCCGGTCAGGACGATTAAATCTCCTCTCAACACCTCGAAAATAATGCGAACAGAAAGTTAATGCTTCATCTGCAATATAACCCTCCGCTATTGAACCTTCAGGCTTGGCTTTATTTCTGACATAATTTTTGAGCTTTTTCATGTATCTTTCAAATGTATACATCCACCTCATGTAAACAGGACCGCCTTCAATAGCCTCTTCCGGTAGATGAATAACCAAGTGAATCATAATGTCAAAAAAAGCTGGAGGATATATTTGCTCGAAACTGCACAAAATATTGATCAGTTGTGCTCTAGCTTTCAACATGTCATCCACCATCAAAGTTCGAGTGCATATTTGTTTGAAGAATGAACAAAGCTCGATTATTGGTGTTGCGGTGGTTTGGTCCTTCAAGTAATTTTGAAGTCCAGCAGGAAGCAACCGTTGCATCATTATGTGACAGTCATGAGCTTTCAAGCCTGTTATGTTGCTATCGTTGTCGGTCACTTTATGCTTGAAGTTAGATCCAAACCCATCAGGTAGTTTAACACCTTTGATGAATTAAGAAAAAAAATCAGGATATTAGAATAAGTTGTCGAAATGAATACGCGAATTAATTTGAACAAAAAAATTTTCAAATAAAACGCGTACCTTTAATGAATTGACAACAAAGTTTTCTTTCTTCGGTTGTGAAAGAGTACGTAGAATGAGGCTTAGAGCACTTCCCGTTTCCTTTGTTGACGAGCCACAAGTCAGTACGAATATTCAAATTTTGTAAGTCTTGTCTTGCCTTGTTGGTGTCTTTTGATTTTTCATTCATTAACAAAGTACCCAACACACTCTCACATACATTTTTTTCGATATGCATGACATCTAAATTGTGTTTTAGTGTAAGAAAAGACCAATACTGTAGCTCGTAGAAAACAGATTTTTTTGTCCAATTCAATTCGCGATCTTGATCACGTTTTTTTTCGCACCCCCATATCTTGGATGTTTCCCCGGGACACGTTTAGGCAATCTTCTTAGTTGATCCAAGATGTCATCACTGGTAAATTTTCTAGGAGGGTCTGTATTATCTACCTCTGTATAGAATGCCCTTCTGTTCTTCCGCCATTTATTGGTCATGCTTAAGAATCTTCTGTGACCAACATAAGCGGTTTTGTTTACCACGCGCATAGCTGGAGTGTCTACATTACATGTCGGACATGCCATGTAACCTTGCCCACTCCACCCAGACAAACTACTTCAAGCGGGAAAGTCATTGATAGTCCATAAAAGCGCTGCATTCATACAGAATTCGGTGCCTGTAACAGCATCCTTAGTCATGACTCCATCTTTCCATAAAGTCTTTAGGTCATCAATCAAAGGCCTCAGGTAAATATCAATATCCTTCCCTGGTGATTTGGGGCCCGGAATTAACAATGTCAACATAAGAGAAGTCTCTCTCATACATATCCAGGGAGGCGTATTGTATGTGGTTAATATGACCGGCCACATGATGTATGACTGACTAAGGTTGCCGTATGGATTGAAACCATCAGCAGCCAACCCCAACCGGACGTTTCTTTTTTCTTTAGCAAATTCCTTCGAATAATTGATGTCAAATTTCTTCCATGCTTGACCATCAACCGGGTGTTGCATCTTACCATTCTCCATAGACTGCCCAGACGCATGCCAAGTCATATGTTTTGTAGTGTGTTTAGAATTGTACAAACGTTGTAGTCTAGGAATGATAGGAAAGTAACGCAACACCTTGTTAGGAACTTTCTTCCCCAGTGTGTTCTTTTCTTTCCATCTACTAGCGCCGCAGATCGGACAAGTCTGCAAATCTTCGTTACTCGCCCCCCGATATAAAAAGCAATCATTTACACAAGCATGTATCGATTCATATCCTAACCCGATAGTTTTAAATGTCTTCTTTATTTCATAGTATGACGATGGCATCTTGTATCCTAGAACGGGCGGGAAAACTTCCTTGAATAAAGTTAGGAACTCATTAAATGTGGTGTCACTCACTTTACCTTTGACCTTGATGTGCGTAATCTTTGCCATAAAGTCTAATGAAGACATCCACTCACAGGCTGGGTATAGTTTTTCGTTGGCAGTGGCAAGTAACTCCTCATACTCATTACGTTGAGGAATTGCGTCGTTACTTGTCTCGACAATATTTCCTTGAGTTGGATCATCTGGTTTGTTATTCGGACCAATATCATGAAGGAACTCAGCCATGTCACTCATCCCAGGGTGTCTTGTGTTGTGTACGGTTGTTCGGCCATCCGGCTCACCATGATTATACCATTTCGTATAACTATGGTCCCAGCCATTTGTGTGTATGTGGTCAAACAAAAATTCGTGCTTTATCCAGTTTACGTTTAAACAAAGAGCACATGGACATTTTATATTCCCATCAATATTCACCAAGGGCTTGCAATGCTTGCAGAAAGCTTTAAGACCAACTAAGAATTCTCTACTGTTACGTACTAGTGAGACCCAACTTTTATCAATTGGCATAACTGCGTTTTAATGAAGCAACAAATAATTATATAGACTTAAAATGCTCACCTAATCCAACTATGGAAGGCAATCCTAACCCACTCTTTGAATGTTTCGTCTCATATATGAATGCGTATAATTGATTAACTTCAGACGGGGACTTTCCGAAATTAATCACTAAAGTCCTAAAATCATTTACAACAGTTCAACACAATCAAATACCATACAATACTATGAGCTTATTTGTTTAATCTTATTTGTTTTTCGGCTTATATATCATAAGACTCAATTTTCCGGCTTATATAAGTTTATTATATCATAATATACTTATATAAGCCCACAAGTCTCCAAATAAGCTGGAAAATTGAAGCTTATGAAATATAAGCCGAAAACAAATAAGCTCATAAGCCACTTATATATATTTTTGACATATATAACCACATACAATACGCCTCGACAACAACTGTACCAAAAAGCAAAATAGTTAGAATATCAAATTAAAGAACCAAACTTTTTTATTCAAATTTAGTACATAATGAAACAATCCAAACACCCCTATGTGGGCTGCTAATAACTAAACGCACCCTGCTGTTAACCCCAAACGCAATCTAACTATAAACAAACAATTAACCAAGTGCAAAATGGTTTCAAACATGGGTCAAATGTGGTCTTGACCCACTCAAGCTGCTGTTCCAAACAGCCCTTCAGGGGCAGAAAATCAATTTTTTTGATTGTGAACTTGGGGCTTTTTAAAAAAACTGATTTGATATCTTCAATTAAAGCTCACATGAGCTTAAAACAACTTAGCTAACAATTAAACAACCATTGCACAGAATACTTTGATGAAACTGAAAATTGTAAGTTGCAATCTATGTTACTAGTTACATTTGGCCATTTGCTAATGTGGAAGTATCAAATATGCTAGTCTACGCATTGTCAACTAAAAAAATCCAGAAGGACATTTGAGGAGTACACGATATGCACACGATAAGTACAAAGTCAATGATAGTAAATAAGCCAACACTTGCATAAAGAACACTACTTAAACCATTTTGATAGCTAAAATGCTCAACTATAAACTTTCGCCGGGGACATGTCCCCGCTACCAACATAAACACAAAAAAATACCTCAGTAGTGGGGTCTCGAGAGCACGTGCGTTGTGGTCTCGGCTTCAATTCTCGGCTTCGGGTATCGGCTTCAGGTATGGCTTCAGGCAGTAACTATACCAAAAAAACAAAATTAACAAAAAAAAATAATAAAAAATCAAAAACTACAAACAGTTAACACAAATTAGAAAAAAAATAACTCAAATTAACAAAAATTAAAAACAGTTAAAAAATTAAAAATTAACCTCAGTTGTAATGTGGTACCACTGTGGTGCGTAAGAAATGACAAGAGAAGAGAAAGAATTAAACAATGAGAGGGTTTGAGAAAAGAATTAAACAATGAGAGGGGTTGAGATGGATCGTGCACAGTGGTGCGAGTGTGGGGAAGACAACGCAGTGGTGTTGAAGTATTAGTGGTGAGAGTAGCCGGTGGAGGTGGTGGTGAGAGATGCCGGTGGAGGTGGTGGCGTTGCCGGTGGTGAGTTGAGAGGGAGGAAGAAGACGCAGTGGTTTTTCGTTTTATTTTTTTCCCGAGTGAGACAAGATCTGTCAATAATTGAGGTTAATATTTCGTTTCAACTTTTCCGGGGACAAATCCCCGGCGAAAGTTTTCTTTGTCTTCTAGCGACACTTTTGCCGGGGACAAGTCCCCGGGGAAAATGATGGCGGGATAAAGTAAAAGTGCGGAGGGAAAATGAAAATTTACGCCAAAACTTTCCCCGGGGACATGTCCCCGGGAAAAGGTTTAATAGTAAAATTAAAATTATCATTTTGTATAATTAGAATTAATAATAAATTATAAAATTATATAATTAAATTTAACCTAAATATTATAAAACTAATATAGTATAGGTGCATTGGTATACGTATCATGTTAAACGACCAACTATAGGTGCATTGGTATACGTATCATGTTAAACGAGCGAGTATAGGTGCTATGGTGTACGTATCATGTTAAACGAGCAAGTATAGATGCATTGGTATACGTATCATGTTAAACGACCAACTACAGGTGCATTGGTATACGTATCATGTTAAACGACCAACTATAGGTGCTATGGTATACGTATCATGTTAAACGACCAAGTATATGTGCATTGGTGTACGTATCATGTTAAACGAGCAAGTATAGGTGCATTGGTATACGTATCATGTTAAACGACCAAGTATAGGTGCTATGGTATACGTATCATGTTAAACGACGAAGTATATGTGCATTGGTATACGTATCATGTTAAACGAGCAAGTATAGGTGCATTGGTATACGTATCATGTTACACGACCAAGTATAGGTGCTATGGTATACGTATCATGTTAAACGACCAAGTATAGGTGCTATGGTATACGTATCATGTTAGACGACCAAATATAGGTGCTATGGTATACGTATCATGTTAAACGAGCAAGTATAGGTGCATTGGTGTACGTATCATGTTAAACGACCAAGTATAGGTGCTATGGTATATGTATCATGTTAAACGGCCAAGTATATGTGCATTGGTATACGTATCATGTTAAATGAGCAAGTATAGGTGCATTGGTATACGTATCATGTGAAACGACCAAGTATAGGTGCTATGGTATACGTATCATGTTAAACGACCAAGTATAGGTGCTATGGTATACGTATCATGTTAAACGACCAAGTATAGGTGCTATGGTATACGTATCATGTTAAACGAGCAAGTATAGGTGCATTGGTGTACGTATCATGTTAAACGACCAAGTATAGGTGCTATGGTATACGTATCATGTTAAACGACCAAGTATATGTGCATTGGTATACGTATCATGTTAAACGAGCAAGTATAGGTGCATTGGTATACGTATCATGTTAAACGACCAAGTATAGGTGCTATGGTATACGTATCATGTTAAACGACCAAGTATTGGTGCTATGGTATACGTATCATGTTAAACGAGCAAGTATTGGTGCATTGGTGTACGTATCATGTTAAACGACCAAGTATAGGTGCTATGGTATACGTATCATGTTAAACGACCAAGTATATGTGCATTTGTATACGTATGATGTTAGACGAGCAAGTATAGGTGCATTGGTATACGTATCATGTTAAACGACCAAGTATAGGTGCTATGGTATACGTATCATGTTAAACGACCAAGTATAGGTGCTATGGTATACGTATCATAA